>JAODGA020016529.1:0-15208 GCA_027574885.2 Drusilla canaliculata | reverse complement strand
CTATATACTCTAGCTTGTGTCAAGTGGTCTTTCAGATGAGTTAAGTGAAAAAACATTGTACAGAGCTTTTCCAGTAAACATTTGCATTTTGCTCCGTGATTTGTAGTATTCGCTTCGCTCGTACTCCAAACACACGTCGCTAGTGCAAATCGTTTACTGGTTTGTTGCGTAAATTATGATTTTTTAATCAATTTCTTGTTGATAAATGAATATGAAAACTTCTAGTAGACAAAACATTCTCGGAATATTCATGTACCACGACTGGATGACGGCGGCGCAGTGGAAGACACGTGAACATCGTCGTCTCAGCTTACTCCTCGCCTACGGCCTCGTCAAGCATCTTGTCGCGCAGATGCTGCGAATCCTCTCGGCTGAGGGCAACGGCGGTGTGCCGCACCTCGTCGCCTACGCCGGCCACGATCACACTCTACTCCAACTCGCCGCCGCGCTCGGCCTGCGCCACGACGCCGCGCTCGCGCGCTACGCGGGCCGCCTCATCTTCGAGATCTACGCCGCGAGCGCCGCCACCACCGCCGCCGAGACGGACACCGCCGCCTACTTCCGGCTGCTCGCCAACGGGCGCGACGTCACGCGCCAGATCGCCTTCTGCAAGAGCACGCGCACGCTGCGCGAACGCGTGCACGTGTGCCGCATCGAGGACATCGTGCGCTTCCTGCATGACGACTACTTCGCCGCGTTCAACGCGACCAACTTCAAGGACGCGTGCAGCGCCAAGAATATCTAACTCACGCATTCAACATCTACCAACAACACAATTTGTGATAATTGAATCTAGTCACCCACCGGCCTCCAATCACACTTGTTTGTGTTTACAAGTATTTGCGTCACGCATTATCACATCGAGTGTGTGTATGCTTGCGATAACACCGTGCCATATTAACCTCTAGCTATTATCAACTATTAGCTCTGGGAATATTTACGGAGTTGATTTACGGAGATGTCAGAGGACGAGAATCAACAGCGAGCCACTTCAGTGTGTAATATATAATAAAATATAATCATATAACAATTGAATACAGCGTTATTTCTATGTTTTTCAATACTTTTGGTCGAACCCCTCGCATCTAACAACGAAATGATACAACGCGTTTTCTTACAGAGATTTTTCCTTTACATTTATTATATTTACATTCAGATTGAACTCAAATTGGTGTTGGGTCAAAAGTGCATTCTTTAGCATCCAATCTTGTTTCAATAATTTGCCCCATTTGTGATGACCGTTTGTAGCGCCTCAATTGTGTATGTTCGTTGATTTTGTCATAAGAAATGCTTGCATGTGTGGGAGATGATTAGGTTCGGTTGCAAGATGTCGAGAGGGTTGCATCGGTTTTGACTATTTGTTGCATTGGGTGAGAAGATATACCTTGCGAAAAATATTTCTCGGTCGATGTGAAATTTAACTATAGCGTGTCGCTCCTGTATTCGGTGGCTCTTGATAGTGTGGCGCAATTGGCTCTAGTTGCGCATCGCTTGACGCGCAAATATCGTTGCTCCTACTAGGCGTACTTCTTGTACGCGGCATTCAGCTGCTCGAGGAAGACGAATGTGAGGACGGTGTGCGGCCCCAGTCGGCAGTAGTACGGCGTGAAGCCCTTCCACAGCGCGAACACGCCCTCGTTGCGTACCAGCTTCGTGAGCACGTCCACCGCGCCCGTGAATTCCGGCTTGCCGTCGACGATCTTCATGTTTTGGATTCTAAAATTACCAACGTTACAATACGCATACAATAGTTACAAATGTGGTTAGTGTACATGTGCATGTCTCGTGGATGTCCTAACTTTACATATTTTCATGTTTATGCATTGTGCGGTAATTTATGGCAATATTATTGCTTGCACTTGGGTTATTTCGGTTTAGCATCGAATGCTGTTCTTAACGAGCCAATAGCCGTGACGAAGCTTTTTATGTTTGACCGATTACACAAAATACGCTTAAAAAGCAGAGGTGGTGTAAGGTGTTTTTCCGAATGTGAGGAATCTTGGAAAGCGAGTGTGTCCTCTAAAGTTAGTCAAGCGTATCTGGATCAAGGTTAAGCCAAGTTTTCTTGGTGTTTTCCCGCGGTCTAGTGAATGAAACATGCGCTGAAAATAGCTCCACGTGCGCGAACGAATATACAAATTGCGTGGATTTCGGGTGTGCTAAGACCGATGACGTGCGTTGTGGTAATCTAGAAAAATGTGTGAGTCGCGCTAAATTTATCGCAATCGTGAACTTTGGCATTAGTCAATATTCAGTTGCGTTATGATTTGAGTGATTGTAGGAATTGACTTTGGCGTAGTCAAAGTACATGCCTGGTCTTGGCGATGTCCACCGGCATCGACGCCGCCGTCGTGATGAGGCCGGAGATCATCGACGCGCAGAAGTGCAGGAAGATGCCCTCGTGGAAGTGGCCGGTGTCTACGAGGATCTGTTTCGCCTGCGAGTAGCTGGCGAGCTGCGCGGCGTTGACGACCATCGCGCGCCCCATCGTCGGGATGGCGCCGCGCCACAGCGCCGGCAGGCCCTCCTGTCGATAGATGCGCATGACGGCGTCGAAGACGCTGGAGTAGTTGCGGCGCTCGGCGGGCGGCAGGCGGCCGTCGGCGGTCATGCGGATGAGCGACACTTCGGCGGGTGTGCCGACGAACGCGCCGCAGATGCCGGCGGCCATGCCGATCGCCGCCTTCGTCGCAAAGTTGGGCGGGCTGCCCTCGCGGCTTGCCATGTCGAAGAGCATCTGGTAGACGCCGAGGCGCGTCGTCGTGTAGGTCGCCTGGCGCAGCAGGCCGGCGGAGAGGCCATTGTACAGCGCGAGCACGCCCTCCTTGGCGATGATGCCGCGGAACGCCTGGAACGAGTTCGCGTACTCCTTCTTCGCGCTGCCGACGCCGGAGAGTTGCATGCGATTCTTCAGCAAGTCCAACGGCTGTACAAAACACGTCGCTAGCATACTGCAAATCAAACATACCACAACACGTTTAATTAGAATCCAATTAGACTCCAATTTCATACAAATAATGCTTTACTTCAGTTAGCCTTAGCACTAACGTAACACTGCCTTAAACTAGTTTAAACTGGACTTAGTCTAGTTTAAACCTAAGTTGGCTAATTTAGCTAAACTAATTTAGTGTAATTGAAATCAAACTTAGCCTAATTTAAACCTACTTAAGTAAGGCAACAGCAAGGTATTAAATTCATACTAGGAGTTTACAAAACTTTACAAGGTTTACAATTGACAAGGTTATCAGTTTTGGAACTCACCCAGCGCTGCCACCAAAGACGAACTTCAACGCCTTGGGAATCTCCTTGTTTTCAGACATGATGGCGACAGTGGGGTGAGCTGTCTAAGAGTGGTGTGTGTGATGTCCTGCGGGAAGTTAGACGTTGGATGGGGACCAACACATTCGCTTCGCCGAAAGCAGCAGGCGCGCACGCTGGAAGCAAACTGAGCAGTGAACTTGCGCGTTTTGGTTCGCAGTGTTCGCACGCCCGCGTCCACGTAACTCGGAAACGCGGCGCTGCGGGAGGCGTAACAGGTAGCAGGATTCGCTGCTGCCTTGCCCCCACGCACGCCAAACAGCTGACGGCAATCGCCAATCCTGCTGCATTTGCGTGCTACATCTGTGCCGCGTAAAGCCGTACTAATTTTCTGATTGTGAATACAAACATGTTGACCGAGTACATTATACACTAAAGTCATTCCTGCTGATTACGTGTTAATAGTTTTCTATTCTCTACTATGAAAACTGTTAGAAATTGGAGTAAATTTATTGACTATTAAAATCTACGTTCTATTTTAAATTGACAAGCAAAATCCTGCAACAACTTCAATTAGAATTCAATTAGAATAGAACTAAATACACTTGCAAAGCTTAATTCTATCTATGGAGTTCTGATCTTAAGTTGAACTAAACTTATTTATTAATTTATTCAAAAACAATTAACTCTACTCTTATATAAGTTTTTGAATCAACTAGTTGCTACATTCAGTCTTAACGTTACCAAATTAACCCAAAAATATCTAACCTACGTTCTGCCCATTCAATCTTTTATTAATTATTTAAATATGTAAAACTCTCAACTTATACAAACAAATATAATCCAATTGAAACCCTAACTTAACGTAATCTAACGTAACTGTTACTTAGCATGTTTGTATGAATAGTTGCCTAGTTACATAAACATTTTGCCAAAAGCATTAAAGTTTATAGAAACCATGGTAACAATGACAAATGTCTAAAAATTGTCCCTCGTTACCATGGTAACTATCCCATTGACACTTAATTGTTGGAAAAACGAAAAATAACGTCAAAAACAACATTTTCTCTTCAACCTTATTATGGTGCTTATATAAATACTTACCTAACTGATGGTAATTCTTATAAATGCAACAAAACACTGATCATGATTAGAAACCGATTGCATATCCCTGATTTTAGTACTTAACATTCCATGTGCTTCAAATTATTTAACAGGAATGGATGAAAGACATTGATAACGAAAATTGGTTGCCGAAAATCACATAGTGGCGGATTTATTTGAATTTAAATGAATGTAAATTTCTTGACCACGACATTTATCAAATGTTGCTCCCACGGAGCGATGAACGACACTGAGCTCCCCGCGGGAAATCAATTCACGTTCATTACTAGGCTACCTGAATTGTTTCCAAAGCCAACTTTGTGACATTCATTGAAACTATTAATTGATCTCAAAACTAATGTTTTGCATACGTCGCCTAAAAATGAGGTATAACTAATCGATAAACGATGCAATAACGCCAACCTAATTTAACTAGTGGCAGTAAACATTCAAAATAGGCAAAATAACACATTTTTCTTCACTAGTGAAAATGAACAAAGCAATGTTGTGGTTTGTTGAATCGTGTGCTTCGCTCTGTTTAGTAGTACACGCTTCGCTCCTACTTCAACCACACGTCGCTCGCACAAATCGTTACTTGACTCATTGTATAAAGTACTATAACAGTTTATTACTACAATTAACACGTGTTTAAATTTCTTAAGTGTTACATAACATAAGAATACATTTTGCAATGATCAAACGGAAAAAATATGGGCTTCACCAGTCGTCTTCCTCGTCTTCGCTTGCCGGTAGGCCGGAATCTTCATCGTTGTCCGCATTAGGAGCGTTGGGTGATTGGCCCTCGCCCTGGCCCTGGAAAATCTGATCCAAGATTGCTTTCATCTCGTCGCTAATGCCTTCAGCAAAGTCGAAACTGCGTGCCGGTTGGTAGCAGTCGACGTTGTAGCCGCATGTACGTCGAACGGTGTCGACGACAGACAAGCGATGCACGTCCACCTGTGCGCGTGGATGGAACAACGACGACGATGAACCGCTGAGGAGATGCTCGCGCAGTGCGGCCATGCCCGGCGAGAGTTTATCGACGTTGACAGAATCGCCGGAGGCTAGTCGTGGGCGCACAATGCGACATGCTCCTTCGCTGAGGTTCGTCATCAGGAACCAGCCGCGCCACTGTGGGATCAGCACGAAGAGACGTGCCGACGTGCGCGCGCGATAGATGCGCACAACGATGGCGTACTTCTTCAATTCGAACATCTTCTTCACGAATTCGAGAAAGTGCACCGAACGTGGGCTTTTCTCACTGGCACATACCGCCAGAGTTGTGTCACCACCATAATAAACCTGTAAAGGTAAATTTTACAATATTCTCTTACATTCTCTTCAAATGTAACTCCAGATTGCTAAACTATTTTGCTCAGATAAGTAAATGAATATTGTCTTTGCTAATTTTCCATCCAAATATTTATTCATTTGATTCAAGAATTTGAAAAGTATTATTTTAAAACAGGCAACACTTTAGCTGCTAAATTGCATCAGAGACAAATGTCTTGTATTCATTAATTAACAGTGTTCTCTAATTAACTCAAGCAAATGTTTCTTGTTAATACCACGCCTATCATAACTAACAAAAAGGCAAACATACTAGTACAATGTGGCAAACAAATATTAATGGCAGGGTTACCACATTGGTTTGATTGTTTCTAAACCTGGTACTTGCTAACAAAGTCAATGACCTTATAATTTGTAAAATTTACAATGTGAGAAGAATATCAATTTGATTCCAATCAGACTGATTTCATCTCTAAATGGCAAATTTTAACATTTTTATTACCTCTGGCAACTCCTCAGAATCAACAACACCCAAAATCTTGAATGTGCCAACATTTGAAGCAACTATCCCATCCTTAACATCCTTTGGAATGACCACAGGCTGTCCATGAAAGAGTTGGGCATCCACTATCTTATCTGTGTCAACAGTCTCCAGACGCTCAGTCATATCCACATTGCTAAGGTCTCCCAACTTTGGCGCCAGAATGTACTCACACTCAGGCTTGTGGAAACTTCTCTTCACAATTGGCTTGGGTGATTCAATGATTTTCCTTGTTGATGTGCTGAATTCATAAGTACCAAACTGTAATTTCATATTCCAGTCTTGCTTTGTTGGAGGTACTTCCAAATAAGTCATAAAATTCAAAACTAAAGAAATACAAACATATGAGAATTTAAAATTTACAAGGCAATGGCAAAACTTACAATCACCAGGCCCTGTTAGAACTCCTCTCACAGACTTTGCAAACTCATACACATACTGCACACCCTGTGAGTCACAAGCTGCAGGAATCTGTACATTCTCCATAGCCTGAATAAACTGCTTTCTGTACAAAATCGGCCTGAATGCATAGGTAACATCTTGCTCTATCACAGCAATGAATGAGATTTCCAAATCAGAAAGTTTGTCAGCAAATGCAGTCAAATCCTTCTTAACAGTGGAGAAATCACTGATAAGCACCAGAAAGAATGTCTGAATATAGAGGTCATCAGACTTTCCTGCAAATGAATCCACAGCATACTGAATAACATGAGACCAGGTATCAGATGCAGGGTGATTCATAGGCAGATTCCTTAAATGTTCCCCAAGATCTTGGAATATTGTATCATTTATGAGTGAAACTGGTTCACTGGAATTTAGCACTGTGAAATCTTGTCCCTCTGGACTTGGGTAATTCATCAGGATAACTTGAGCAGAGTCATTCTCAGCCTTGCTCAAGGACTTGAAGACGAATATCTGATCAAGTGTATTACGGAGGAAATTCGGATTGGAACAAGCATCCAAAACGAAGATAAATTCATTGTGATTTTTGCCGCGCGGCATAACCTTAAAAATGATTTTACTTCCATAAATATAAATTGTTAATATAAATTATTCTATTGTTGTATATAATGGGTAACTTATTCCTTTATTGTACTTACGCTTAGAAGAAGGGAAAAGAGCTGACAATAAGATATTGGTGATTTCCACCAGGAATCTGAAAAAGTTTGAGTAAAAATAGAGCTGGCCAAAAAGGTATTGAGGTATATATTACGTAAAAATGAACACGAAAATATATATATGCGGGTACGATTAGTATTATTATAATATTAAATGATATTTACCGAGTTATTTGATTTTTTTGTGGTAGATCTGGTAGATCCTCCCAACCTATGTTTGTACTGTATACTTGAACAAGCTGGGTTGCCTATCTAGTAAATTCAAAATGTCCGTTACAAGAAGCAACTGGGAGCGGTTGCCCCCAGAATTTTTAAAGAAATATCTGTAAATGTAGTGAATATAGTGAAAATCGTGTGGGTTTTGTGTATCTGTATCAAGTTACTACTTTAATGGTACAGAAATGACAATCTGTGAGTGAAGCAAGCACTTCTTTAGTCATAAGTTGCGGGAGTTAAGTTTATTCCATTTTGTCATTGTGAAAGTCTAGTAGATAGGTCTCAAATTTGCTACAATTTGCTTTTTTTTGACGTATTTGTAAGTTGCGTTTAATTGGAAAAATAACTAGCATATGTTAAGCTAATCTAACCAGAACAATCTGACTTATCTAACCTAAGCAAACAAAACATAACCTGTACGAGCCTAATTTAACCTGAACAATTCTAAGGTTACCTAAACAAGCCTAAGTATCTAAGTACAAACCTGACCAAACTTAAATGAAAAAAATAATTGAATAATTGAATCCCGAACAAGCTTACCATAACCAGAATAATCCTAATTTCACTGAATAGACGTAACCTAACCTAAAATTAGCTAACAAACTTAATAAACTCCTAAATATTCATAGAATTAGACCAATTTATACCAAATGATAAATTAATTGCCTCAAATTTTCATCAATTTGGGCCATGCAAAAATAATTTCGCCATTTTTTGTAATCAGTTTAAAAAGACTAATTAAAAAATGGTGTGTAAAATCTATAGTAGATTAACAAATCTCTCAATAAATTAGATAATAACGATGTTATCAAATTCTCTAATCCCTTTTATCAAAACGTGGGAATATTCTCACAGGAAATGAGCACACTCATACTTTAGAATTCGTTTATTATCTCATAGCTATAAACGGTATCATTTTTTAAATAACTTTATAATAACCGAATAACAACAAACATATTAATAAATCGAGCGCGAATAAAGCACACGGTTACCAAAAAAATTTGGGAGAACATGTGCAGCAGCCACAAGAAGATGGGTACAGAATGCAGTCGCTCCTAATGAAAATAAACAATACACATTTCATTATCGCTAACACCGTTCTGAATGTTAAAATATGTCATAAATACGAGTATTACTTATACATGTTCGGCCGCCTAATCGCTTCTACTAACGCTCCTCTATCTTCATTCACGTCTCGTCGCAAAACTTTATATACAGTGTTAAAAAAAGCAAGAGACAATCTTGCAGAAATGAATAGTCAATTCGCAGGACCAACGCAAAAACAAACATTCTGGCTACGATTGAAACAAGTGGTAAACAAACATAAAAGAAAACATCAATTAACGCCTAGATAAGTCGGGGTAACTATGCGGACACGAGCAATCGGGGCCGCTCGCAATGCAATTATTTATTAATTTTTTTTCCATGCGGCTTACGCACCCTCCCTCAAGAACTAAAGAACAAAATCAACGGGGGCTAATGAAAACGCAGCGTTAACGGTGAGGGACGGCTTCTTACTCTTGCGCGTTGCGGTAACCATGGCATTGAGAGTAAAAGTACGAATCACAGATGGACACGAATTGAGGCCAATTCGCGCACGAAAGGGACGTTGAGTTGACTCTGGGGGTGGGGGGGGGGTGTGTCTTTCCATCTCCTTTCCTCATTTTTAAGATGCGTGGCGTTTAGTGTAAGGCATTCGCTTCGTTGCAGTTTATAGGCTAGATTGGTGTTGTTGTGTTCGCGTGTTCTTAGGGGGGTTGTGGTGGAGGGGTGGGTGTGGCAAATTGTGAGTACGCTACGTGTTTCCTGCAGGTTTCGCATTCACATCCGATCAGCAGCAGCACCAGCGTCGCGCCCGATGTTACTTCTTCTCCGCCTTCTTCTTCACGCGCTTCTTTTCGGTCGCACCACCATCAGCGGTGACTGTCTCGCCCGTTTTGGACGCCTCATCTACAGACGCAGGGGTAACTTCCGCTGGTTGCTCGGACGCTGGTTCGTCAGGCTTACCGTCCACTTCCATGGGCGTGGCCTGTGATCCACTGCGGGCGACGCCACCAACGAGCAGCTCTTGATTCTCAGCGGGCGCACTCTCGGTTTTCGGTTCGTTTTTCTCGATGGATGGTTCTTCTGCGGTTGGTGGCACTTCCGCTGGTGTGGGTTGCTCGTCTGTAGGCCGTGTGGTGGTTGCCTCCGCAGGTGCGCTCTCCGCCGGCGTAACTTCCGCGGGTGTGGGCGTAGCCTCTTTCTGCGCTGGCGCACTAGCCGCGACGCCATCATTTGCCGCTGCTTTCGACTCCAGCACTTTGATTGTGTCCTGAATGCATTTAATCGCCTCCTTGCGCGCCTTCCGAATTGCATCCTGCCCGCCCGTCTCGATATCATCCAACTGCAGCATCTTACGCGTGAGCATCTCGTCGAGATACAAGTACTTCTTGTCGCGCGTCTTGCCGTCGAAGTTCTCCACCTGCGTCATCAGCGCCGATACGTCCTTCTGAATGTTCTGGATGAGTTCCAGCGACGACGGCTTGGGTTTAGGTGCCGCTGGCGTAGGCTGCTGTGGTGGCTGCTCCTGTTGCGCTTGCTGCGCCTGCTGCTGCCGCATGAACTCCTGGTACTTCTGCTGCTGCTGCTGTCGCCGCAGCTCCTCCTGATGGCGCAGATCATCCTGTGTGCTTGCCTCCTGCGGATTGACGTATTTGGTGAACATGCCCGGCCGCTGGCCGAAAATGCGCTCCGGCTGCGGCGACGGCGCGCCCTGCTGGGCGGCGGTCGACGGCATCACCACCTCATCGCGCCCCTCGATGTGGATCGGTATGATGTGCTCCTTGGACGTCGCCTGCGGCTGCTGCTGCGCCTGCTGTTGTTGCGGCTGCGATGCGCTGCCGCCCATTTTGTCCGCATTCACGTTCGGTATGTTCACACTAGACACGTATCGCTGCTTGCCACTGCTGCTCGTCCGGTTTGGGTGCTCGGGGGGCGCTGACATCGATCGATGCGTGCGCGTCTCATCCACGAGGGGCGTCTGCGGTTGGCCCAGATCGACCGTGCTGCTCTGTTGGATCTTCTTCTTGCCGGCGTCGGCAGCTGTCGGCGGTGTGGGCGGCTTGCTGGGCGTGGGCGCTGGCTGGGGTTGCTGTTGCTGCTGCGGAGATGCTGCTTGCTGCGAAGGTGCTGCTTGCTGCTGCTGACCTTCGGGTTGTGAGTTCTTTGGAGATGCCTGTTGCTGCGGATTCGCGCAGTACCGCTCGAAGAGACGCGGATCGTCGAACTCGTCCTCGAAGGGTGAACCGAAGAAGTCCTGGAAGCGTGCGCGATTGCGAAAGCGAGCGAATGGGTCGTCGCCAGCGGCCGTCGAGGAACCGGAACCAGTTCGTGAACGTCCCCACGTGTCCGGATTCAGATGCTCCGCAAACTCCGGATGGCGTTCAGCGAGTCGCGCTCGTAGTCCACGATCTTCGTTATCGTCAAACGGAAAACCACTCTGTAACCACCAGAAAAGGAACATTACACATTTATCACACACATCAATAAGTACAAAAAAAAAACACCAAACAGAAAAGGGACAACACTTAATTTTGCACAAACAAACACATGAGTAAGAAACACTTGTTCGCAACAACTCTTCGAACTTTCTAAAATCGCGTCGCGAACTTACTTCGTCGTAAAACTCTGGCAAACAAGCGCCAGGTATATCGTCGTACAAGGTGGTCATTGCGTGTGTTTAATCACAGGATTGGAATAAATTCGCACAGCGTTAGAGAGACAGGGGACGTGCTGAAGCCGCAAAACAAACACAAAACTAACTCTGGATAAGAACAGGCGCACAGGAGTTGTTGTTCACAAAAAATGAGCACAGTACACGAACTAATCTCAGCGAACGCGCGCTTCGAACTGATGACTAACATTGCATTCCGAAACGCTTTATATAAACACCGAGCGCAAGCGAGCGACTAGTGGTGCCGCGAGTGGGACGGGCTAGCTCCAAACACACTCTGCGTTCGCGAACGCTGCGAAATTTCGAGAACATTCTGGAAGGCGACCAAAACGCGGCGCGTTTGCAGAGCAAATAGCAGCGCAATCATTGGCGCACACAATAATATGTGCATACGAAAACCGCGAGATGAAAAATGCGAAAATTCACACCTCATCAACGGGCCTCATCATGGCGGGAAGCGATGAAGTCATTCGTGCCGCTAATGTGCACACAAAAAAAAATTGCATTCACATCTGCAGATTGTTACCACCGCGTTGGTACAACTACAACTTTGCACGGCTTTTTGTACATTTATAGCATTGCCGCAGTCGGCCAATGTCACTGCCATATATGGCAGCTCCGAAATCGAGTTAAGGCCATTGTCAGACACGTTTCCTCCTCAAAGGCGCCGCCGCGCTGGCATAGATTCGCCGAAGTCGCGCGGAAAATGCGACACACGTGTGTGGGCATACACACACACACAAACGGCTGGATGATGCAAACAAAGCCGGTGCGAATTTTTGCCTTTTTCCGCGCGAGCGCAACACGCCGAACGGCCAAATAAAGCCAGCCACAGCCGCGAGTTTTCTAGACGCGCTGCGAAATTCCACGTAGAACTGGATTCGGTCTTGCACGCCCACACGGCAAACGTCTACGAACGGTGCAAAACGCTAATCGCTGCATGCATGATTACTTTATAGGCAACATGACGATTGTTTACAGGTAAATTGATCATTCATCAAACAATGGCACCAACAATTTGTGCGCAAGATGAGACACGGGAGAATGCCTCTAGGAATTTGAAGACAACAGACAGCATTTATTTCCATATTTCAACACACTCAAAGTCTGCCAAGTGTAGTTTGTTGGCTTTATTTATTTACAAAATTAGCATGCATGATTTTTCGGTGTGGTAGCACACGCGAGGGCGAGGCGCAATAGACGTTTGCAATGTCGATAGTGCAAGTTTGAGGTTAAATCCAACCGTGGAAAAGCGGGCGTAAAGAAAAATATGTGTACCCGATGGCGACCTTCGCGAGAACGTATAAATAGAACCGCCGATACTTTGGCCGTTGCAATATATAAATAGTAATAATGTCAAATCGTATATATTGCAAATATTATATACTGTGGGGGGACAGTTTTTCGTACGGAATTTTTGCATGGAATTCCCTTCGATCTTGGCGTGAAGAGCATCGACAGTTCACGCTGAACTGATTGGATTTTGTGGCGACGTTGATTAGAAATAAACGTCCTTCAGACTGAACGCATTCGTAAATTAGGTCGAAGGATATGTGAGGCAACAAAACAACGTTTGTGGATGGTATGCAACCAAGAATACCCGTGATAACAAGCATCAGGTGTGTGTGTGTGTGTGAATGTTTTCGGCGCCTCCGCGCGTCGTTCATGTGTGCATGCAGAACTAGAAGCTAGAAGATTTAAAAAGAAAGAAAGAAAACATATCATCACCTGCCAGCGGGTTTTTTGGTTTTTCTGTGTCGCAAAGTTAGTCGCAGGCCGCAAAAGAGCGGGTTTGTTTCAGGTCGCGATTAGAATGACGAATGAAGGGGGCAAGTTAGACAAAAACGCCTAGTCCTAAAAAAGCACACATGTTATTGTTAGAAGACGGTCTCAATTGTGGTGTGTGGATGTGATGGATGTGCATATGTGTGTGGAGACGGTGGCATTGTGTGTTCGTTGGCGTTGGAAGTGATGGGACGGGATGGGAGATTACAGAGTGGTTTCCTTCAAGGGGAGGGAGGCAGAGGTGTGCTATGCTGACGATGTCGTACTTACGCCAAAACGTGATCTGAAGGACATTATTCCAGGCGCGTCGCGCTGCAATACACATCGACGTTGGTGGCGCGCTCCGTTCCGATGGGGATCGTAGTGTCTAATGGGTGTGTGTATGTATGGGTGCACTCGCGAGGGGGATGGTATGGCGGAGGAATCGCTCGCGGCACTGCACGCCGAATACGGCCGTGTCTGTGCTGTACGCCGACGACGACGGCGGCGGCGGCGACGAGCGGTGGCTGCTGCAGTCGTACGGAAACGTCAGGACACAGACAGGCGGCGAGACGTCAGAAGATCGGCCGTGCGCGCACTTGCACATCGGTGGAAGCACGTCGCCGTCATGTGCTGCCTGCTGCCGTTGGCTGCTCCCGATGTGGAACAAAGACGGAGAACGATGGGTGCGTCGCTGGAGTCGCGCAAATGTTCGAGAACAATTTCGTGTGGTAACAGAACGTTTAAAACATTTCGCGCAGCTCCATCTATCTTGTAAAAGTCGAATGTGATTAATTGTGACCATATAGAACACCTAGAACACTGATGGAATGCATTGTCTATGGATGGTCTTTGGAATGATAGATGGACGTTCTATGACTATTTTGATGGAAGTTTTTTTCCAGATTACTTGCAACGCATCTCCGTTCAAATACATTTGAACGCCAAGAACGCAAGAACGCTGCTACAGCGGCAGTCGCCATAGATAATACATACTCTCGTCGCCGAAGATCTCAAGTGTTGCTTGCCCACAATGTAGAAATAAACAAAGACTGTACGTGACTTCGGCTCATTAAAATTCTCTCGTGCAAAAAAAGAAAGAAAGTTGGATTCATTTCTTTAATATTCATAATAATTTGACAATTCGACAACGGGACCACGTGCTGGGCCACTTTTGGGTGAATTACAAGAAAATGAAGGGACGATCTGGAGATACCGTATTCCAGGATAAGCAATGGGTGTGGTACAAATACCTTCATTTCTTCTTTGATTGATGTGTGCGAAGGAAGACAAATGTCAGGCAATCTGCCCGGTCCATCAGCGGAAGAATAAAACTTATCCTAAAACTTACCCGCCACCTCATAATTGGGGCGACAACGAAGGCGCAGACATGTTTAATACACCTTCCACAGACATATTTGCACCTTCCACAGACATGTTTGCATCACAAAAGAAAAAACTTCAAACTTTAGAGAAGCACGTGTCAACAAATACTGGAGACGACACAAACCACTTATTGCGCAGTCTGCACAGATTTATGATCAAGCTTCCTGAGAGAAAGGAGATGCAATTTAGGATAAAAGTCCACCAACTATTATATGAAACTTTATATTCCGACGATGATTAAATCTAATTCTATTTTTTAAATTTGATATAACTTGTTTTATTAAACTTAAATGTAAGAACTGATTTTCCTCTCATTATTTCAGCTGTCGCTATTTTAACCACAGCATTATTGAAAATTATAGCAAATGTTATTTTCTCTCAAAAATGTTGCAAAAGTTTTAGGCCTCGTTCGGACTGAACGCGCGGGCTCGGTTGACGCGTTTTCGCGTTTGTGACGTGTTGTCAGAGATTGAATCATGGACAACAATCTTTTATTTTTAATCGAAAATTCATACATACAGTGGAAAATGTTAAATATTAAAATTGGTGTGCACGAAATTAGTGCAAAATTTAAAGAATGAGAACAGTTTGGTGAATTCTATACTTTATATAGTAATTTGAGAGAACATCCTTCAAGATTTCTTGAATATACCAGGATGACTATCAGTAGCGCCTCGTGAATATTTCTAGTAGGTTTTTTTTTTCTTGAGGTGGTTCGTCAAGCGTCCCTGCACTGCGGTCTCCGTGGTCCTATTGTGCTCCTCAGGTGTTTTTTTTCCTAGCAGACCTGTTTCTTCTAGGAAGTCCAGGAGTGTT
>JAODGA020016525.1:0-12464 GCA_027574885.2 Drusilla canaliculata | reverse complement strand
ATACTCGATGTCTACTATAGAAATAAACAAACAATTACAATTAGTTCATTAAATATTTATTATAATATGGGGAAATTTCACAATTTTACCGCATCTTTCCTGAACACTGTGTACAACTATACCTTTATCACTTAATCTGTAAATAAATATTAATAAGTTAAGTACATTATATGACTTTAGGTAATCTTAAATCTTCTTTTCTAAAAAGAAGAAAAAAGAACAAAATATTGCAAAACATTATAGAAATTCTTCTTCACAAGATTTCCTAAAAATTCTACAAAGCAAGATCTAGGACGAGAACGGCAGGTTGCTCAACTTCAGTTTTCTCCTCAGCTTTATTTTCAGGTTTATCTTCAGGTTTTGTTTCTGTCTCGTTTACAACTTTCGAATCGGCATCGGTGTCGTTTTTCTTTATTGGTGTCTCTTCAGGCTGCTTCTCTGTTAAAGTATCAGGTTTAGCTTCAGATTCTTTTGTGTCTGCAGCGACGAGCTTCTCCATAGCTTCAATCTGTTTCGTCAAAGCTGTTTGCTCTTCTCTCTCCATCTCTAGAACCTGCCTATAAGATCTCTTATTAATAGAGGTCCCAGTTACTTTGTAGCAATTCGTGAAGGCATCTCCATTGTAACCTGGAGGACAGGTACACACAGCCAGATGTCTCATAGGCGTACACTCCGCATTGGAGCCACATTGTCCCGTACAAGAATTATGACATCTAAACAAAGAAGAACCAAAATTAGACGATTTTACTAAGAAGACCATGCTTAGAAGGAGTCATACTAACTTGTAATTGATTCAAGCCTGATGATCAGGACAGTGAGTGTTCTCAGTACACTCCCTTTCAGGTTTCGTTTCTGTCTCGTTTACAACCTTCGTATCGGTATCGGTATAGTGTTTCTTAATTGGTGTCTCTTTAGGCTGATTCTCTGTTAAAGTATTAGGTTGAGCTTCAGATTCTTTTGTGTCTTCAGCAACGAGTTTTTCTATAGCTTCAATCTGTATTGTCAAAGCAGCTTGCTCTTCTTTCTCCATCTCTAGAACCTGTCTATAATATCTTCTACTAATAGACGTCCCAGTTACTTTGTAGCAATTCGTCAAGGCATCTCCATTGTAACCTGGAGGACAGGTACACACAGCCAGATGTCTCCTAGGCATACACTCCGCATTGGAGCCACATTGTCCCGTACAAGGATTCTGACATCTAAACAATGAAAAACCAAAGATAGATAACTTTACTAAGAAGAACATGTTCAGAAGGAGTCATACTAACTTGTAATTGAAGCAAGCTTGATGATCAGGACAGTGTATGTCTTCAGTACACTCCCCACAAACACAACCCCTTAAAGGATCACCCTGATAACCCGGTAAGCAAGTACAAACAGGTCGTTCCTCATTATGTCTATCATAACCCGGCTCACAATGAGCATGCTGACCACATGGGTTCGGCTCACATAGATCCCTCTTCTCAAACGGACGACACCTCACAAATGGATCACCAGTCATATCCTTGGGACACGAGCAAATTGGGGTAATGTCCCGTAACTCACAATTGGCGCCAATTCCACACACACCATCACAGGGATTTTTACACTGATTATAGAAACACGCAGGTTTGCTTCTTGGACAGTCTGAGTGACCCACACATTCAGCTTTGCATGAAGCGTAAGGATTTCCAAAGTAACCCTTAAAGAACAGATTCTCCTGATTTAGATTAACTCTCTTTAGATGGGACCAAACTTACTCTGGAACATTTACAAACAGCTGCATTGTCCCTAACTCCATCACAATCAGCATTCACACCACATTGGGAATGACATGGGTTCTGACACTTGAAGTCTATACAAGCTAAGTTGAAACCACACTCACTACTGGTCTCACACTTATGTCGGCAGCCCGCAATTGGAGAGCCATGGTAACCAGAGAGGCACTTACAAGTTGGTATACCGTTAACTACCTCACATTGGGTGTTCTGGCCACAGGGACTAGGATGACAGAGTTCCTCTAAAAGTGGTCTTGGTCTTAATACTCTAGGATTTTTAAATATACAAGTCACCAACCAAGTATTCGCTGTCAATAGCAAACCGCGGACGCTGCGTTTCGAACTTATTAGTTCTCATCAGCGCGGTATATGCTACTGACAACGAATACTTGGTTGGCTGGGGTGCTATTCTAGTCTTGCCGAGACATACAACGGAGACACTATAGCGCGCCATCTAACGTTATAAAATAGGCGGGCGAATAACGTTTGCCAAACCAGGCCTAGTATACATGATGACTTACCTTGCGATGGAAGTGTATCCNTATATATATAAATATACAAGTCACCAACCAAGTATTCGTTGTCAATAGCAAACCGCGGACGCTGCGTTTCGAACTTATTAGTTCTCATCAGCGCGGTATATGCTACTGACAACGAATGCTTGGTTGGCTGGGGTGTTATTCTAGTCTTGCCGAGACATACAACGGAGACACTATAGCGCGCCATCTAACGTTATAAAATAGGCTGGCGAATAACCAGGCCTGGTATACATGATGACTTACATTGCGATGGAAGTGTATCCATCCAAGTTTATATAAACTTGAAAATATATCGAAACGCAGCGTCCGCGGTTTGCTATTGACAACGAATACTTGGTTGGTGACTTGTATATTTATACTTTATTTTATTCTACTTTTGTAGGCTTTTTCAAATGACTAGTTCCTATCAAACATGAATGACTTACAATTTTGTAATATTAAGCAACCTAATTTATATTTATATGTTGTGTGTCGTTTATAGTGTTAAGTGTTAGGTTTTATAACTATTTTTGTTAGTACACTATGTTACTACTTAACGAGTGTTGCTCTAGGCTATAAAATATTTTATGAAATCAATTAGCCCATGAAGATGCGTTTTTAAGAAAGCAAAACTAATCTGGAATCAACTATTCATACATATATAGATATAGTGTAATAATTTATCAAAACCTAATTTTTACCAGTTTTTGTTGTTTTTGTTTGAACTGTTGTTTAACATTGCCTATTTTGAAATTTTCTGTTTTGATCCCATCTTAACATAGTAGTTTACTAGTAATCTATATATAAAAAAGAAAGTGGTGTTTGTAACAACATTTATAACTCATAAACGGCTGGACCAATTTTTAAAATGTTTGTTTGTTTGATTTGTCTTGGTTAGGAGATAGATAATTGGTATTATAACATTTAAAAACGTAAAAAATAAATACATTTTGTTTGTTACACCTTTCATAACTTAAAAACGGGTAAACCAATTTTTATAACTATTTGCTTTTAGAATGGTCTAGAATCATAGTTGGAGACCACCTCGATGGCATAGTGGTATGTTCAATTACTACAATGCGAGAGGTCCCGGGTTCAATTCCCGGCTAAGGTCGTTCTTCATAACTCGTGTCATTCGAACAAGGGCCCAACATACGCTAATGACCATAGCAGTCGATGCGTTAAAAAAATCATAGTTGGATAATTAATGTTAAAACATTTACGGTACAAAGTTTACCGAGCTAGCTAATACTTACATAAAAAGAGTTAATCGTTCATTTGTTCACTAAATATTATCCCAAAGAATGCTCTTTTAAATTATCATAGAGAAAAAATAATATCCAAGAGAAGAAAATGGCAATAAAAATAAAGTAAATACGGTCATAAAAAGCACTCACCAGGATCGGGATATCGAAAATTGCGCGCCAAGTGACACAGCTGCAGCGGCAGATATCGCGTGTCGGCCCGCTGGGGCGATCGGACTGCTGGCGGCGCGCAGGACAAGAAACCACGCTGCAGCTCCCAGCCGACCTCCGAAATGATGCTCGCCTTGCGAAAGTACGGCGTCACCTCCCTCAGGTATTTCACTGCAAAAATTCCAAAACAAAAACAGACTTTCGTTAGCACACTCATATCACCCAAGCAGCTGCGTAACTTCGTGACGCAATCAACATAAACCCCCATGCGTTCCATGTATTGCGTGCACGAGTAAGCTACTCGATAAACTCATCAACCGTCATTAGTTGACCCTGCTAGGCAAGCCGCACAACCCACACACGTACTTGCATTACCCGCACCCCCTTCCCATAATTGATCTGCCATCGTGTCGGCGGCCCCGTTTTACCATGGCGTGTTAGCAACATAATGTATTTCTCGCGCGTCGGGGGCTCTGAGACCCAAAACCTGTGGACCCCAGGCGCCAGAAACTAAAAGCAATCAATTAACACGCGCCCCCAGTGTGCCAGACATCCTCCCAGCCTATTTCAACGCAAGACGCTCAGCCGTCATTGAAACATGCAAAAAGCATGCTGGTCCTAGCCAGGTGATACCCTGGCTTCACACCTCATTTGATCCTTCTCGAATTCCACGCGGGGATTCGTGGCGCTAACGTCTCACTCGCGAAACGTCTGATACTTGCAGTTACTGTCGGTGACTTGCTGCATGGGATGAATCTTTCTTGCGAATTTATTTTAATTAAGAAATACTTCCGCAGCCATTACCATTACGTGGCGAGAGGAGAAAAGCGACTATAATTGAGATTAATAACCGAAATTCCAACCCTCGACACTAACCTTCTTTGAAATATATGGTAAGTTGGCTGGAAAGCGCACAAACAGCAAGGATATGGTTGGAAAATGCGATAGAATGTTTTAATTTTGGTTGATCTTTCTATTTGTTAGTGCTTTCTGTTGTTGAGGAGTAATTTAGAAACAAAAGATTTTTGATTTTCTGAAATATTTAAGTCTAAAAGTATAAATTTTAGGAAGAAAACATTTTAGTTGCCAGTTTTCGTCACTTAGCAACTTATTGATATATTCAGAAAATGTTTATGTATATGTTTATATATATAAAGTGGTGTTTGTAACAACATCTATAAATATTTATAATTCTTCCTTTGTTGAATTTGTATTTCGTAGAACAAAGAATAACGTTTACTAATATATTTAAAAATATTAATCAAATCTGTAAAACCGGTCATAACTAAAAGAAGAATAGACACCATTTTTATGATTATTTTGTTTTTCGAATTGTCTTCTATTAGAGTAGGCTAAATTGTATTAAAAAACTAGTTATAAATGTATAAAAGAAAGTGATATTTGTAACAATAATTATAACTCATTAACAACTGGATCAATTTTTATTATTCTTTCTTGTATCTTGAAGGATAGCTTGTATTAAATTATTTACAAATATAGAAATAAAAAGTCGTGTATATAAAACCTATTTTAATATAAAAAGAAACTAGGAGACAGAGTTTTATGATTCTTTTGTTGTTTTTTCGATCAAGGTAAAGTACAAGTACAGTTAGGCACAAAGTTTTACGTGATAGCAAGTATTTAATAACAAAGAACTACTTTAAAAAATCTAAAATAAGTTTACATATTAAATTTGTAGTTTATAGCTATGCCAGTAAATATTTTACCTACTTTCTATACGCAAACTATATTTAAATTTATAAGGAAAGGCAATCAACTTTTGATATTGCTTTATATTCTAAACATAGCAGGGAGCTCTCCATTTTGATGCAAGCATAACGGAACAGCCCTCCCGCCTGCGGTATAATTAATAGTAAACTTTACGTTTTGTCTCCGCATGGCTTTGCAGGGCGCGTAAAGCTGCCATCCCGAACAAACCATCTCGTTGTCTCGTCGGATAATAAACGATTATATTTTACATAATCTCCATTGTTATCTGCCGCTCGGTAGAGGTAGCTCTTGTTTGTTTACACGCGGATGTGTGTCGGGCTGCCTGCCGACGACGTTCCCGTTTGTTCGTCACATCAGCTGCCGGCAGATGGACGAAGACATACCATGCACTCGTACGCCAAAACTCTGGCACCATTACACATTTAGTTCCACTTTAGTGCGATGAAATCCGCGCCATCCCCAGGATAAAGACACGAAGGCAATTTCCAAACAAATGTGTTTTCGTTTGTTTTATAGGTATAACTAGCCCACATTCCAAAAAGGACCACCGAGATGATGCGAAGCGGAAAGCAGCCAGCGCGCGGTCACTAAAACATAAAGGCATAAAAAGGTACTCGGCCAATGATGTGCGCGGGAGCGGGCGCCCCCGCAGGACGATGAAATAGTTTCGGGTTTCCCGTTTCCCGAACCTTTCAGTATCACGTGGGGCCCTTTCATTCTATTTCGGCCGCATTCGGACGCGGTGCGGCCGTTCCGGTTTAATGTTTGTGTTTATTGAGTGTGTAAATTTCCTCTTTTTAAGCGACCTGCGCGTGGGTCGTTGGGAGCTACTTGAAAAGACTGATAACGTCGACTGCGCCGCCGCTGCCGCCGCCGAGGCGCAAAACGACAAGCGATCGCATGTTTGCCAAGTACAAA
This sequence comes from Drusilla canaliculata, assembly GCA_027574885.2. Lineage (NCBI taxonomy): Eukaryota > Metazoa > Arthropoda > Insecta > Coleoptera > Staphylinidae > Drusilla > Drusilla canaliculata. Next base: position 6,125 of record JAODGA020016525.1, on the reverse strand, counting down.
CGACGTGTTCGGGCCCGTTTCGCGCATGTTTGAACAATGTCGACAGACGCGCGCCACGCAATGAGCGCTGCGAATTGAAATTCGAGTTTGTTGCTCGGAGTCGGGGCAATGTCGCCGCCGCGCGTTGCACAGTGGGGTGGCTGTCGCAGCCGCCGCCGAGGTTCTGGATTGCCAGTAATCTTCGACTTTGGGTTTCCATTAAGCGGTTTGTCGCACACACACAGTCTGTGCCCACTTTGCCGTTTGCTGGCTCTCTGCGATAGTTTATGCACAAAGCGGCGACTACAGGAAAAGAGAATAATATGCGATTTGATTCCACATCCACTTGGAAATTACTTCCAATAGTTTGACTCTAAAAAATATAATTTTAATAATAAGATTTTGATAAAACTGATTAAAATTTACAAAATTATTAAAAAAACAGTAATCACAAAAACATATTGACAGTAGAACGTTCGGGCAAAAAGAATATGTTAAGAAAGACATGATTCTGTAAAGCTTTACAAATCAAGAACAAAAATTTGTATTTCAAGTTAGTGAGAAACGTCTAAATTATATATTTATACGTAAGCCTTTACAAATAAGTTCTTGACTTAACAACACCCACTGTCCGAAATCCGATGAACCAAACCAATACATCAATCTCACGACTTCCTCTACAAGTCTAAATTATATTTACACAAAGTTTTGCTATTAGTATAATAAAAATTCTATATTACAATAATTACAAAAATTCTGTAATTTATTGGTTTTACCAAGGTACCCGAACAAAGCGAAAACTGCAACCCGCCAAAATGAAATATGTTTATACATTATTTTATTTAAGTAATTAATTTAAAGATAATAGTTTATAAAACAATAACAATAGAAACATAACAATTATACATAAATTAAAATTGTAGCAGATTACATTAACATGAATAATTATTTAACCAATATATTGCAATAGAAGACAAAAATTTCAATTCTGACAGCTATGCCTGAAGAAGTTTCGTATTCTGCCTTATGAAACCAACTTCAATATTGGCGACATTGAATTCAGATTTTGGTAGAATTATTCACTTTACTCAAATATGCTATGGTTATATTAATACATTAAGATAACAAAAAGAACTATATATAGTCTTGCTGTATATAGAATCGAATAACTGAATGCATATAAAAATTTATGTCATTATACAAATAACATTTATTTCTAATAGGCATAATAATTAACGTTACTAACTCACCCTTTAATATTTTAACAAAATAGTGAAAATATGTTCTTGCAACAAAGAATAATATAATTAAATTAAGTATATTTAAATTCTAATCAAAAAGGGTCAAAATAAACAAAAAAACAAGGGTTGAGATTGAGTTATGATAGGATGTTAGGTTAGGGTTATTTGGTTATATTAGTTTAGGATATTCTTTAATGATACAAATATGAAAGCATATAATTATCCTAAACTAAAACATAAATACTCATCCAGCCCCTAACAATTTACATCTCCGAGAAAAAGTAGCAAAACGTCAATTATTCTTTTGGCATATACAGTCTATTAAAATAAACACTGTTATTATATTGGACGCATGAGCCAATTGCATAAAAACTAAAATAAATTTTAAAATACATTTGGAATGTAATTTAATGAAATTATAATGATGTTCCAAAAGATTAGGTTAGGTTAGTAATAAACAGTTGCAATGGGTTTCCAAAGATATTAGATAAAAACCTAGCAATAATACAAATATTGACATTAACATTCATAAAGTTAGCTAATTTATGAGTTTACAAAATGGGTAAAACTATTTCAATACAAGTCACAACCAGATGACGTTTGTTTCAAATCTAGTAAATCCAACTCTGCGCAAGCAATATACTTTACGATATCGACAATTTGCTGATGGCTGTCGACTGTGGTCAATCATTCGCTTGATGACGTCGAAGTTAATTTATTAAACTTCTCGCATCGACGCGCGACTGGCACTTGAGTTTGTACCCGGTCGAATTCGACAGGACAGCGTCACTCCAAACACGATGTAGCCACGCGCGCACTACACCAACACTTGTAGCAGCAGCAGCAGCAGCAGCATTCCGCGCGTCTCGTTTGTCCTGCGTGCTGTCAGCCTGAAGTCCTTGTGTACAAGCTCATGAGTGCTTCGAGCGCGCAGTTCGGCATCCTGTTGAACGTTAATTAATCACAGCGATTTTTGGTGTTTACAACGTTCGCCCTCCGGCGCAACGCATGCAAGTATCGAACAAAGGGTCGCGCATCAGAAAGGAATCAGAGCGGGCGTCCATGTTGATATTTAAACATTGTGCTGGCAAACACGTGCACCCTTGCAAATCCCATTTTGCCGCCACTTCATTATATTCAATTTCCTCGCTCGTGCTCGCTTTCCACGCGCCCCGCCCGGTTCATACACAACACCAGCAAAACCCGTAATAGGTACACCGATAAAAAAAATGCGCGCAAGCATTTTCCTCACGTCGTAATTCAAACGCAATGGAATTATTTTTACGTAGATTCATTCATTTGCAGGTTCACGTATTTGCGGTTGTAGCCAGCAATGAGAACGTAAGGGGGTGAATTATTATGTCGCATTGTGGTCTTGTTTTGTTGCTTAATTTACACCCAAACATACCCAGCAAAATATATACGTATTTTTCGCAACATTACACATTTACCAATTCATGTATGAAAACAAGATAATTTGAAATGATTTGACAATATATACGAAATTTCCTATCGTAAATTTCGCACATAACATTTTTGGGTTATGTTATATCGCAGCAAGAAAAGCACTTAACATTTAGCTACTAGTATAACTAGATATATCAATTTCATTCATTGGCGCGTAATATCGCGCGATGCTGGCACAAATGGTAATTAAAATGACGTTCAATTCGATTGCGATGGCGTGCGGCAAGCGCGCGCGCGCAACTCGCTGTGAGGCATTATCTTCCATGCCATTATGTCCCGGATCCCGGGCGCGCCAACGAACGGGCGACGCTAGGCATGCGAAAGCTCATTAAGCTCATTAAACGTTGACAACAATGAGCTCAAATGGGCGCGAGTGCAGACGCAAAGCGCGCACGCACACGCACGGCGGCGTCGCACACAATGTGCGATGTTAACGCGCATTCGACTTTTTAATTATATTGTCATTTTGTGCGCATTTTTGCCTCTTGTTCGTAGGACGGTAATAGCATATTTATAGCGTAAGTCATGCATTTTTGTTTCGTGATACAATGCTGGCACTTAATAACCGTACCAGAACATATTTTCTTTACATGATAGTATGTATTATTTCTAATGTATATTAATTTGCTGTACTAAAAATATTAATACATTACATTAATTACATTAATAATTTATTCCAATAGAAATTTAGACGGAAACAATCAAGATATTTTAATAATACAAATTTGAAACAATTAGCTATTATATACTTGTATGATGGACAAAATCATGAGTTTGGTAACAATTTTTTATCTTTAGGAATTGTAATTTATTTATGATCTTATTCCGTTTACCCATTACGTGTGTATAATTAAGAAGTATATATTATGGCAATTATTATATTTAATTTACTTTTACCGTATAAAATCATCCAAGGGATACTTTAAAAGTCTCCCCAATCAGATAATCTGACAAAAAATTAATTTAATTGACTGATTTTATCAAAAAATATAATGCAATATCAGGTGTTTTTAGTTCCTTGCTGTTGCATATATGCTTTTCGTGTTAAGCAAATTTAAACAAGTTTTTATCAGCAAGTTTACTGATATTTATATATCATTTGTCATAAATTTATTGATTACAAAAAATAAATATTATATACTTTCAATGTTCTTATTTTAATTTATTATTATATGCATGTTATACATGATTAGTTCAATATTGCGATGACAGTACGCTTCAACTCCTATCCATCAACATCTGAAAAACTATCAAAAGTTTTCAATATTGAAATAAAATATAAGTTCCATTTTAAATTGCAAGATAATATTACTTTGCAGGAATGTGCCCAAAAAACATGGTTTTTATTTTTTACGGTTCTATTATATTCACAAAAATATCATAAACTGTTAATTAAAAGAATTAGAACCGTTTGATGGTTTCTACTGATTATTAATCAAGCAAGTGCTTGCGTCATGCAATCTTTTTGCTACATGTGAACAATGAAATAGTGAATCATTTAAGTTAAAGCTATTTTAACTTGAATCAAAAAGCTTTTAAAATATTAAACATAGTAGATTGATTGAGGCAGACTTGCATTGGACTCGCTGTTCACAAACACATACGCATGCACGGCATTAGTAAACATAGTTAGTTTAGTCCTAGTAGGCTAAGATTGTTATTGTATTGTTTATGTTCTATGAAAAAATTGCACACTTTCTTTCCCTCATGCATACTCTGTTTACACGTACTACATATTGCAATGCAAAGAGAGATTTGTAGAGAATCGTAGAAAATCGTAGACATTCGTGAAGATTCCACTAACCCGAACGCTGCTATTTTGATCCTCACTAGTTAGGATAATTATTTTAGTTTGATTTGTTTTGGATGTTTAGCTGAACCCGTTAACATAAATATTGCATTGTTTATTGATTAGTTATACAAGTCATACATGTCTTGGTACATTCATATCAAAATAAAACTTTTGCAATCTGCCGTAAACTGCAAACTACACAACACTGGAAAGTTATACCTCTGCACGTAATAAATCCACGTTTCAAAAAGTTGTGTTTGGATTTAACTGCAACTACTAATACTCAAAATACAAAAATTAATAATTTAAACCAACACCAAAATTCCACAAAAACTTTTTCCGCCTAACCCCTATCCTAGTATTTGCGCAACTTTGTTGCTCAACACAACCGCCAAAGCAATTAACCATTCACAATAGCAAGTTGAGGTGCGCAGCCTCAACGCAAACTTTTTCCCGGCATAGAAAAAATAATTTCGTGGCCGCAACAAATACGTGCGGTGATTTGGACATTGTGCGCGCCACCCTGATTGCGTGTATTGAACTTTTTCAAAACTTTTAAAATCTTTTGAAATTAATATTTTTGCGCTTAAAACGTGATAAAATTTAACTTTATCCGGGCATCGCGTGCCGGCGGAGATAAAGTGAAGTAAAAAGTGGAGTAAAAGTGGAATTATCGTCGTCGCCGTGGGGGAAAAGTAAGTAAAACGCCGCTGCTGTGGCGAAGCTAGCGCGGGTTACAGCGCAAAAAGAAAGGAAAATTAAACGTAAACGCGCAAAGTTGCCGACCGAGACCTGCGCGGAGAAAAGCGTGGGGGATTTTTCCACGCCATCGCGTTACGACTGCGGTTAACCCTGAAATACGCTGCGCGCACGTCTGAAATTTATTAATACTCATGTCACGATTACCCCAGCAGTGAAGAGAGCGGAGTGCTATTGTGGCTTGCATTCAGCACGGTGGGTGTGTCTTTCATCTGATATTGAAACAATGTTTGATATCATGTACCAGATATGCGCGCGTGTGTTTAACGTGGCAGCCAGGAAAAGGACTATGGAATTTAAAAAGTTCCTTTTCTTCGTGGTAAGCGCGCGCGTGCGGAGACAGCGAGCGCCGACCACGATTTACTACAAAGTGCGGCGAGAGTGGCGGCGGTGCCGGGCGTGCTTTCTTTTATTAAACGCGTGACTCAACAATACTCAGCGAGCTAACTCGACTTTTGTGTATTATTTGGTGTGCTAAAACGGGGTGGTAATATTTTCATTTTGTTCATTTTACCAGTGTGTTTGAAGAGGGAGGGCAAGTTTTAGAGGTTTACGGTTGCCAATTTAGAAAATCACGTTGTTCACTATTTATTAAATGAAAGTCAAATAAAGTATTATATTTTATAAAACATTTACCAAAGTAATAAATTCAGTAATCTAAAATAATTAAACATAGTCAAATCAATACTCATTCTATGATAACCTGACTTATCCAACCCAACCCAAGCCAATCCAGCCAAACCAATCCAAGCCAGACTAAATCAAACCAAACCAAATCCAACCCACCCCAACTTAACTCAACTCAACTCAACTCAACTCAACTCAACTCAACTCAACTCAACTCAACTCAACTCAACTCAACTCAACTCAACTCAACTCAACTCAAC
>JAODGA020016415.1:0-15073 GCA_027574885.2 Drusilla canaliculata | reverse complement strand
TTGATAATAAAATTAGTTACATAAAAAAATGTTATATATTTAATTGAGTACTCCACTAATAAATCAATGCATGCATTAGCACTATTAGCATCACCGCAAATATATATCTGTTCAACATCTTGTAGTTCTATACCTATTAATTCTATACTCGTTAGATTTCTTGTTATAGAATTTACTATAAAACGTATATTCACAGCATTCATATCAATTAATATTATTCACAATCTGAAGAAGCTACTGTGTAGCGAAACATTGTTATTATCTGAAATAAATTTATGTAAATCATCTCCAACATTGGTTTAACTTACTATTAAACATGGATTTACATCAAGTAAAAGCCTCCTCAATAACATTAATTAAGTGCTTGATATTACTAAAGCATTGCATGAATTGGAATCTATTCCACGCAAATTGCCTCTATTTAAAATATTCTACTGGTTGCATAATCTTTTAATCTTAATCTTGGTCATGATGCCTTGAATTGATGACCGAATTAGTTAGACGATAAAAATCTACACCGCGTCGACACAATGGCCGTGCACAGACAATTTGGTCAACGTTACGCATTTTTTTGCCGCGGGCGTGCGTTATTTTTAGCGATCATTTCGTAGTTAACACAATTAGTTGCGCTGCCACGGGGGCAAGCTGCGATGTGGGGAAAAGGAGCCGCCGCCGCGCCGGTGAGCGGCCACCGACTTGCGCAAAACGAAAATAGCCGGCGGTCGAGAGCGAAAATTTCGTGCGCGCCAGCTGGTCTTGGTTTTCCGGTATCGCAAAATCGGTGTGCACGTCGCTCGTCTGTCGGCACGCTGCCGGCCACGCATAACGCCGCCGATCGGCCGCTGAAATAGAGTATTTTTGGGCCCACCCGATATACGTACACAAATATTGATTCTCGATCACGTACCCTGCGCATCCTCTGCACGTCTGCGCGCAGAGTTTATGTGACTTGATATCCTTCGAAAAGTACCGTTTCCGCCATGGCGTACAGTTGGGATAATCGTGTCAACTTTGTTATTAGTCATTTGTACGGTAAGTTGCTGATTACTGACACACTGCTTCAGTTAAGTAACTTAAGTACCTTTGGTTTTCCTGTGTGTTTATCTTGGTTTGGTTGGTTTTCGCTTGGATGGCTTAATTTTTGACTGCACCTGCATTCTAGAAAGTTATATCTGACTTGGTTTATTTTCACGTTTCCCGAGCGATTACTAAAATTAAAAATATATTTTTTAAGCTTCCACGAAGTGGCTTCAGTTTTATTCCTTCTAGTAAATTACAAAATTTCACCAAATTTATGTTTAGTACAATTGGTAATATTTGGTAATATGTGCTTAAATGACCTAAAACATATTTTGTGCAATTTAAAAAGAAAATAAGTTTGTTTGTATATACTACAAATTACGAATAAATTTCACGGAAAATTTTGCTCCTCGTAATTACACATTGTAAATTTCGGCAAGCGGTGCCAACGTTTCTGCTGCCATAAATTAATGAACAAGCGACATTTTTCCTATTTATCACTCTCGTTGTGTCGTAGGCTAAGTAGCGTTTGCTTGCCAATGTCTCGAAGGACTACAAAGCAACACATCATCGCAAATATCTGGATGACGTTCTTTTTCGCTCACTGTCGGACAAACTATGTGCAACAAATTTGGGTTGGGTGCGCGTATTCGAACGCACTCATTTTTCTATTCTAATAAATCTTCCAACTTAAAATTAGACGTGTTGGCGGCGGCGTATATGCGCGCCGATTTGAATGAAGACATATTTTATTTTTTCTACTCCACGCGCGCGCAAACAAACAAAACGTTGCCGCGTGGGGTGTGCGTCATCGCAATTCGTAATTCGCACGCGTTCAGTTCCGACAATCCGCGCACAAATGGTTCGAACGCGATCCAGAAGCGCTCGTAAATTGCGCCCCGAAGCCGCAGAGTTTGAAATTTCAGAACGCCATGTTGATAGAAAGCTTGAATAACATGTCGTAAAGCTTTAAACATAGCGAGAGCGTGGGCTATTAAGTTTGCCATTACACTAATTTCGAAAGCATTCCCGTTCTCATTTGCAATGTGTTCCAATTGGCATTGATCGTTGTTTAGATATCGATAACAATGGGTACCTTGACGAGCGCGATTTTGCATGCCTTGCGCTGCGTGCGACGATCATCGAGGGCAAGGGCGAGTTCAACTTCTCGCGATTGCAGGAATACCAGCACATAATGCTCAGTTTGTGGGAGGAGATCTCCGAACTCGCCGACTTCAACAAGGTAAAGACTTGGTACCACCGCCGCAGGTACACAATCTGCATGCATTATCGTATTGCAGTGAAGCCTGTACAAAGGCTTCGTTTGCCCGAATTTAACCAATGTGTATTTATTCAACAGCCCGCACTGCCTCTTCATTCATTGTAGTCTTTGGTACCATGATTTGTATTTTGCTTGTTGGTACGTTTTTACCGACTCCCCCGTTCGTACACTACTCTCTCTCTCTCTATTTGTTTATGCACTCTCTGGGTGTTTAGCTGGCGTTCGTTTTCTTTCTCTGTAGACGTGCTTAGGTCCTCCCCCAATAAGAAACGATCGAATAGTAATCGCGAACAAAACGCGCGTGTGTTTTGATCCGCTAGGAACTTTTGCAGGACGGTAAGATCACCACCGACGAGTTCAAGCAGGCCGTCCAGCAGTGCTGCATGGGTCGGCGCTATGAGGACTTTCCGCAAGCGATGAAGATGTTCATCGACTCCAACTTCAAGATGGTGGATCTAAACGACGACGGCGTGATCGGCGCCGACGAGTATCGCTTCGCGTGCATCACCAAGTTCGCCATCGAGGACATCGAAATCGTCGACGAGGCGTTCAACAATCTGCTAAGCGTAAACATTGCGAGCGCGCGCGCATCTGCGGCGAACAGGTACCAACTATAATGCAACGTGTGCTTCTTTCCAGGACGATGACCGACGCCGCGGCGGCCTGACACTATCGCGATACCAGGAGCTCTACGCGCAGTTCCTGGGCAATCCCGACGAGTCCTGTCCGGCGGTGTATCTGTTCGGACCGTTGACCGAATACTACAGAGACTATGAATGAAATTGACTGGGCGCGGTGCCACTGCACTGAAGATTGTGTATTTTTGTCTATAAATATAAGCTACAACCGTATGCGTGTTTACCTGTTCTGCAGCAACCTGAAAGCTCGTAAACGACGCCGATGCGTTCACATTGTAGATTTTTATTGATTTTATTAACGCAAGTTAGGATTTCTGGCCAAAGTTAAAGTCACAGATATTGATGCGCGCCGCGCGGACGCGCACTCGACCATTGCGCGTGATGTACAGACGTTCGGGTAGCCGGATGGACTCTTCAGCGACTATATCACTTTGTTTCGGATCAACCACAGAATCGCTGGTGGACTGAGACGTGGATGCCATGTGTGCGTTTTCATTCTGACATGCAACGACGTTTGGTATTGCTGGAAATTCGCTGATAAATGGGACTTACCTCCACATTGATGGAGTCACCCATTTGGGCGTTTTGTTTGATTTCACCATTCACACCAAAAGCGGATGCATCGAATTCCAGATCAATTGCCCAAATATTGGTGTCATCCATTGCTGCAAAAAATGTGCTGTCTACATCCTAGTATATGATCATAAAATGCGTTGCTCGGCAATTAATTAAACGAAAATGTATGGAAAATCGTCACTTTTTACTGAGTGTCCGGTAATTTCATAAATGTTGCCGCAAAAATTGCTCTAATCGCTCAATTTATTAACGATCTGACAAACAATCTACCGTAAAGTAATAAATTCCTAAATGACAACTCCTGATTGACATGTATATTATATCTGGATTAACACAAAAACGGAATGCATCGAAGGCTTAGACATTTTTACAACCAAATCCTGAAACGTCAAGATTCGAAGGTAACTGCTCCTACTTTGCTCACAAGTGACGAATAACTAATCAATAAACGATGCAATAACGTCTACATAGTTTAACTGGTGGCGGTAAACATTCACGAGGCTGAATAAATCAATTATCTTCCTTAGTGAGAATAAGCAAAGCAGCGTTGTGGTTGGTCAAACTTCACGATTCGGTACGAGTTTCTACGATTCTCCATTTGTACTGATTTTTTTTTCAAGCGGCATGCAAAAGTGCGAGACAGAGTTCGAAAATGGGAATAAAAGAATACGATTCCTTCATAAGACACTGTCACGAAAACTGATAGGAACAATACAGAAATAACATCCACAAGCCAACTAAAACTACACTAACTTAGTTTACCAATGTCGTGCATGCGTATGTGTAAGTAAACAGCAAGTCCGCCCTAACACAAAAATTGAGAATGAATGTGCCCAGTTTGTAAATCATGCCCCGTGTAGTCATCTTTCACAAGTTAAGCGAAAAAAAAAGTTGTACACAACACTGCCAGTAAACATTTATGCTTTGCTCTTTGAATAAAGTACTATAAAGTAACTCACCTTGCTCCTATGTTGGCTCCGCCATCTTAATTTACTCTCTATTTTGAAAAAAATTCCAATCGCCTACTCATACATGTCGTGATTGAAACAAAAACTACAATTATAAACGGCTGTATATTTAATAAAAATTTATGAAATATTGCGACAATATCTGTTGTATTTTACTCTTCATAGTCATCTAGCATCGCCTTAATTTGCTCGGTAGCTATAGCGACTTGGGTCATTGTCACCTCCATTCCATTATGTTTTAACGCCATATTATAAATGTTTTCTATACGCTCTAACAACAGAGAATCAATGAGTGTCAATCCAACGTTGGAGAGCCACGCCGAGAATCCTGTCGAATTACAGAAAGCACGGCATGCATGCGGAAAAACGACAGCACGCTCAACAATCTTTATTATCAGTTCCCTTGATGTTCCATCGCAAATGTGGGAATTAAAGAGGTCCATAATCAACTTAAGTGCACGTGAAGCGAATGCAACCGTATAGTCGGCATCGGATCGAAGACCATCATGCATCAATTGCAGGATAAAATGGCGGTATCGCAAGTAATCAACGTGCGGCGCATTCAGGAAGGTATGCAATTCTGGAATTTTGTTCAAATTGGGCGCTTCCTTGACACTGAGGAAGTTACTCAGTGGTCCGTACATCGGATGTTTGGGATTAGCAATGGCGATAGCGGTGCGTGCCATAAACAGCGCCGCAAAACCGTTCAGTTTGTGATTGACAGCGGCGCCAACACCCTTTGCGAGCACTTCAATATAGCGCAACCACATCTGAAAGTCCTTACCGTAGCGATTTCCCTCCAGATGGTAGTATATTTTCGCAAGCACATGACACGCTGCAGTGCGAGTGTTTGCATTTTGCGCCGAAAGCGCAATAGCAACCAGCGCTATCGCCCCAGAACGTGTCAGCTTATGTGTTGCCAAAACGTACTCATTGCTGAGAATCTGCGTAAGGACCGAAAGTATAAACCCAACGTCGTAGATGTTCATCGACTCTTCATCATCGATGCCTATGTTCACTGGATTCCAGTCGAGCACTGTATTTCGAGGAAAGTTCACAATTGTAGACTCGATCATATCCGGTTGTAGGATATCAAGCAGGTCACCCGTTCGTGGTTGTTTGGCTAGACCACGCGCATCACCACTGCGCAATGTGTAGAAGGTGGCAGCCGCTTGTCCCCACAAGAAGGGCTTGAAGTCGTAGATCATAGTCTGCTCGCGATGCTCCTCGTATGAATACAGCAGAGAAAGAACGCGACGATCTGATGGGTGCATTGTCGCCGAGTATGACGCTAATAAGATTGGTACATGTTTCCTGTTCATGACCGTCGGTTGTGTTTTGCACAAAGCGTAGACCAAGTCAAACACCGCCAACTTCGCCATGCTTGGGTATTCAAGGGCAATATCCATAAATTTAGAATGTGCCATCAACATCTCAAAATATTCGGTGCATTCCTCCAAACTGAATTTCATCTTTTTGGCAAGAATTGCAAGGGTTTTCAGCAAACTCACCTGTTTGTCGCCGATTCCATGTTTGAGACACAGCTTACAGAAACGTTTGAAGTTGTCGTCCTGACGGAGCATCTTTATCGACGCCTTTGGAGGCAGTGCATCAATGACATTTGCAAGCATCTGGGTGACACTATCAATATCGGCACTCGCCGCGGCGTCCAACATCGCGTTGCTACCCTCTTCTTCATCACTGCACTTCTGTTTGACGTTCTTGATAATTCGCATTATGTGACGAGCAAACGTCATAACCGCATTCTGCGCATAATGCTTTATTTGTGGATCCGTCTTCGCCTCGTTACTCTTCATATACTTCAAAAACAATGCCTCCAAGATAGCGACGTAGAATATTTCCGTTACTTTCGATTTTTGCACGGTATCCAAGCGTGCTTTAACAAACTCCAGGTCAACTTGTCTACTCACCAAACTGCAGAAACCTTTGTAATTGACCGAAAAAGCTGATCCCGCCTTTTCCGGTTTGGCAAGGGCCAGTTCTAATTGAGGTAAGAGTTGTTCATATGTAGCTGCAGCGATACGATCATCTAAAGTTACCACATCTAAAAGCGAAAGGCACAATCCTTTCCTCTTGACAATATAGGACAAATTCTGCTCGAAGAAATCACTTAGACACGAGTTGGGAATATCCAACGATTTCACAATCTTAACAATCAGCTCTGTATTGCTTAAATTATATATATCAGACTGTATATCGGTATCAACATAATCACGTAGGACTTTTTCGTCACTCAGAAGCGTTAAGTCAAAGTTCTCTACATACTTCAACATAGATTGTGCCATTTCGATGGTGTCAAAGCCGCACTTCTTGAGCTTCGAAAGCAGATGGAACATTTCTTTTACACTCTGCAGTCGTCTCGTATTGTCTGGGTCCATCGTTTTGCAGAGCTCTGCGCAATAAGCGACAACGGTCACCAAACTGTAGTAGTTTTGGTTGCCCTTTTTGGAATCCTCGGCAAGAAAATGTTCGTGAGGTTGCTTCGATAAAACTTGAATAATTTCCAAACATTCGTCATAAGACATACCAAAGGCACTAACAACGCGGGAGAATATCTGCTCAAACTTTTTCTTAGATTGAGGCTGCGATTGCACACGTTTTCCAGTGTTCAATATACAGTTGAATATGCGTCGTTGAAACGGCTTTAAATAGACGTTCAATTCCCCTGTGTCCTCATCCTCTTCCTGATACATAATGCCCTTCAGATGACAGGTAACGTCAGTCAGGAAAGTCACGCAGTATTCGGAGATCGGATCGTCATTCCAGAGCTGAAACATGCTCAGGATGTTCGGATTGCAGTAAAACATATCCAACATTGGCGCCGCATATTTCTGCACTGAACTAATGACCTTTGCGCAGTAATCATTTGCCGTTCGCAAATGTACAAGTTTAAATATTGCCGCAGCTGTTGTATAAAGTGGGGTATCAGGTAACTTATCCAAAAGAGTATACTTCTCACTTGAGCAATTTGTCACATAATCGCCCAAGAAAGGCGTTACATTACTCTGGTACTTTTGTACCAATGCAGTAAACAACTTATGGTTGGTTTGCAAATGAAACACGTTTAGCAGAACTTGGCTCAATCGGTCAGCTAAAGCCTGGCCGGGATATTGACGCACGGCAAGAACAATCATGTTCGAAAAAGCGTTAACTTTCATGGATTTGACCACCGTGGATGGCGTGTAATTATCGCTGCTCAAACGTTGCAATATGCCGTCGACATCAGTTCTGGTCTCTTCGGGTGCCGGCATAGTTAACTCCACACCAGTGGCAGTTCTCAACTCGTGAAGTTCCGCCTGTATCTCCGTGTTCTTTTCGAAGGCTTGCCGCAGCAACCAGCAGAAATACTTGCACATATTGGCATCTTGCAAATAATCCACCCACGTCTCCACCTCGTACTGGCATTCCGTAAACAAACCTGTCAAATTCAGTAAGGTGCAGATACATTTGTAGGCCCGGTGGTGAATATTCTCGACATTGTTATCCTCACTGGTATCCTCTACAATCAAATACGATGCAAGCGTTCCGATGGAGCGCCCCAGTGTCACGCCAGTCACGTGAAACATCGACGGCTCCAAAATCGACAACGCATTGATCACGTCGATCTTCAGTTGTTTGCCTTTCCAAATCAGCTCCTCTTTTTCAGAGTCAAATTCGATCTTCAACACCACCGCTAAATGCTTGAACTTCGCCGATTCGAGAAGATCGGGACACATTTCATGATACAGCTCTGTGATATGCACCACATCGCCCATGTAGTCCACGTACGAGGCGGCATTGTGGTTCGCCTCCTTGCGCTGGTTCTCCTCGTCGGCGAGGTAGTAATTCGCATTGGGCATATGGCGCTGTACGTGGTCCTGAAGAAGTCGAAACAGTGTGCGGTAATAGTTATCCGGCAGCGTCGTCTTAGCGCATTTGAGAAACCTGCTCACTGCTCGCAGAATCTCCAGAATCGTCTTCGTTACCACACGCTTAATGCTAACCGTCGGAAAGCAGAAATCCCGCGGGATGAACTTCTGCAGCACCAGCGTGGGTGTGACCATTATTTGGACAATCTGCGCGTACTGCATGGGCTTGAATTGGTGCGCGAATTTAATAGTCGTATACGGCTGCAGTCTGGAGATGAGACGTCGAACAAACTGCATGGAATACTCCCAATTGCCACCGATGCGCGGTTCCAACGACGGCAGCAGCTTCGCCCAGATGGTTTTCACCATATCCGGCAGCGCGATCGCCATTCGCACGATCAAGTCCTGGTGCAGTTCACCAATCATATTACCGTCAAAGGACATATCGACAATGTTGTACATCAGCGGATTACGATGGATCGTCCCTGTGCCCAGCGACTCATCACGAAAGACAATACCTTTCCAGATACCCGAACAGAGTACGATTAGAATCTGGTGCGCATTCGCCGCGATTTCCTGCTGCGCCACGTCGTCGACGTAACCATCGGTCTGCATCTGCCGTTCCTCATTGAAGCAGTTCGGACCGCGCCAGTCGTACAGATACACCAGGCCCTTCACCGCCGTGTTGCTAAACAACTTCACACGCGCATCCTTTGAAATCCCTATGTCAATAAGATACTTCTTGATGGTCGTCAATACAATGTTGACGGTGGGCGCGGGATCATAGCGCAAGCCGGGCATCATGTTCTGCAGCAGATACGGATGTTCCACGAACTGCAGAACACAGGGCATGTTGCCAGCGACGAAAAACGACATCACAAAGTCGATGAACGCCATGCGCACGCTAAACGCCATATTCGCCTCGAAACGTACCAACAGTTTGGTGTGAATGGCGACATTGAGTAGTATCGGCTTCACCAAAGACGTTGACAAGGTCACCATCGCCGTGAGCAGCCGCAGAATTGACCATCGCTCCATCAGCGTCGAGGATATATTCAGCATCTGGTTGATCAACACCAAGTGCGTGTTGATCATATAGCGGCAAGCCTCCTCCGTTGCGGATTCCAATGGCGCATGTCGTTCCATCACCGCGAAAATCAACTGTGCACAGATTCTGATTAAGTCCTCTGGAGAATTGGAGTAGAATTCAAAGATTTGGAACAGTTCCAAACAACTGCCTCCAGCTGCAAAGTACTCGTCAATGTGGGAATCCTTGTGTATATTTTGATCTGATGTGATGAAGAAAAGGTCTTTGATTGCTAAAAGAATTTAATTGTGTTAGAATTCGGAATATTCATCAGTTCATTGACTCTACCTTACTATTTTTAATAAACATAGTAAAGTGTATTATACACCCATAATGGGTTAATTGAATATGATTACAAATAAAAATAACACAGTGCATGCTGGTTAATATGGTCATATATTGATATCTCTTAGTTTTAATAACAATAAATGATTGATAGTAATTTGAAAAAAAAAGAACTAAACTTATATTGTACAAAACTTGAAAGAATTTCAGATATTATTTTCTTCTTCTCAAAGTATAATTATTTTGTATAATAACTTTCAGTAAACATGCATAAATCTGGCAGAATATTATAGCATATAGTAACAAAAAAATGTTGTACCTTCTTCTATATTTCCTTTCTGTAGCTTTTGTCTGAAGTCGCTTGCATCGAAAGTCATATTAATTTGTGGTTCCTCTTCATATTGTGGTTTGGCTTTCTTAGCAACACACTGCACGGTCGCCAACTTGGTGATATCCACAAGCTCTTCCTCCTCCACGAGCCTTCGTTTCAACATGATGGCAATGCGTACCGCGCGTACACAATCAATGTTTCACTTTTATAAATTAGTTAAACTAACTGTAATCTACAGTAATCAACTTCGAAGACAATAAAATAACGAACAAATCTGAACCACACCATAAACATGATCACGTTGAATATTTGTGGTTAGGTGAACATGCTCGTGGTCCCAGTAAGTGGGGGGAGAATTGTAGAAGTGGAGATGGAAGATTTGAATTCAAACCAACTTCAAGCATTCAAACAAATTTATTAATCTTCTAATCTATTAATATTGATTTCAAGTTATCCTCCAAGTTAATAACGTTAATCATACGATTATTACAAATTATAAATATAAATATTTAAATACTAACAATTCCTTAAAAATCACATATAGTTCCTTTTTGCTAGATTCAAAATAAGTCAATAGCTGCAATGATGTCGTGAAAGCACATAATGTGGTAGTTGCAGTCTTGTACTAACCAGGAGATGTAAGCAACTGTAAAAAAATATCGATCAGTTGAGAAACTATTGCCATGATGTTCTTTTAATAGTCATACCATCGCTGACGGTATCAATTAGATCATCAGGATCTAGTTCGTCGACCACTGGCATGCTCAACACCCCGTTTGTATACAACAAGTCGTAGATGTCTGGATCGATGCGTTCGCCAATTTCGGCGATTTCTTCCTCGCGAGTTTGGATGATGAAAAGACGAGAGTAAGCACATTGGATGAGGTAGTCTTTGAAATATTCCCCGTAAGTAACCGCCGTCATTTTGAATCGTTTAGAAATTACTCAAAAAGTACCGAAACTTCGAATGAACTCAAAAAAGTTGATCTTGTTTAAACAATTGAATTGCTAGCAACGGTTGCAACGGTTAACGGCGGTTGGTCTTTCGGGTATTTTCGTGTTTCCGAAGGGATGAAATATAGTCTGTTGTAGGTAATCTGGGGTGCAAAAATTTTTAACAAAAAAATCGGATTTTTCAGATCTAGTCGTCGGCTTTTGACACAATTTGCTTTAAAAACAATTTGTTACATAAAATAATTTTGAATGGAAGAATTAGAATCAGCAATTACCCAATTGAGTGGCATTTTTAAGCTCCCTCTGGTGGCTAGTGTAAGAGTGCAATAAATGGTATGTCTTTAAAAAGACAGAGAAGAGAAGAAATTTAAATCAATAATAACAAAAGTTTTCTTATATTGGCTCTATAGCAATATAGCTCTAAAAAGGCGCATCTTGATGATAATGGAACGGAAACAGACAACTGGACCTGTAAATATTATCACAGATTCACAGACCATTCTGAAGGTTCTTAGTAATAAAGTCTAGGCTAATTAAAAGAATGGACCACTTCAAAATTGTTGTCCTTGTTCAAGAGGCTACAATAGGCCAAAGCTTAGAATATATATATATATATATATATAGAATATATATATACTATATATATTCTAAGGGCCAAAGCCATATTCTAAAGCTAGGCCAAGTCAGATTAAGAAAACTTACTCCTTACTACTTTGTGCGAAAAAAAATGAAATTGAACGCATAAGCTCTGTACAATGCTTTAAGGAGGAAACTTGTTATTTTCATTTAACAGAAACTTCAACAAACAAAACACGACGGGATTGCACAATAAGCTTAACTGCCCAGTGTCCATTTCCTATGAAAAGAAAACAAGTATAAAACTGGATGACAAATTCTGAAACAACAACAATTACAGTATTCAATTACAGACAACCTTAGTCTTGAAAAAAAAAACGCACACACACACAAACGTTTCATCACCTGATGTAAATTTATACAAGATAAACACTTTAATCTCATGATTCAGAGAGCAAACATGCATTGTCTTTCCGATCTATCTAGAAAACCTATATACCTTCTTTTTTATCGCAGTATTGCCAGATAACAATATTATACAATTGCTCAAATAAGTCGATCTTTCAAGAGACGTAAAATCCAAGTCGATAAAAATAACCGTGCGATTGAGTTGTTTACACTTATCTTCAAATACAGGCTGGATACTTCAAACTCGAAGAGTGGATATGCGTGTATACAAAATAGTAAAAAATACTCCGGAGATAGCATCTTATCACGGTTGTTAAGCCAGATAATGCTGGCTCCTTGGAGCAATAAATGCCCAAGCGCCGGCCTTATGAGTATCACACATGAGTTCGCTCAGATTGCACACACATTGCAATCCCCAAACGATACACCAAGTAACCATGTCACCACGCTTGGAGTCCCACGACGGACAGCTGCTGTCCTCGCAGAAGCTGATGCGGCACGTCTACAGCATTCCCGGGATGAGCCAGCCTTGCGGGGAGGATCTGGACACAAAGCTGCGACGCCTCGAGGATAAGCTCACATCCTTCGATCCCGCGCAGGAATACGCCACCATACAATCCGACCTGGAGGCAAAGTACCAACTTGCTGCCGACTACTACGCCAAACTGGACTGCATTCGCGATAATCTGATCAATGAGAAGTGCTTGCATGCTGAGAAGGAAGCACAACACAAGAAGCACCTACGCGAACAACTCGACCTGGTCGTGAATACCCTACGTTGTGACTTTACCAGCCACGTTGAGGAGTGCTACGCCCTGTTTGACACCCTCTTCGTCCTGCGAACAAACAAATACACCCAACAGGAACTGCACTCCTTAGAAGAGAAGGTACAACGATGTCTCAGCAACGTGGAGGTTGTCTACAGCGAGGAATTCCGTAAAATTCAGCAAATCTACGATCTCCTGGACGATGAAGGATTACGATTGAACCAATTTCTAGACGTGAAGTCCACGTAAAGGATACATTCACATAGCCCCTTAAGAAATGATCTGTTCATCGTCCTATTTATTGATTTATTTGGTTTTATTAAACCACACCGAATCGTTTTCCACTGTTTATTTATATTATAAATATTTGTAATAAATTTTTCTTATATACTAGACACATTGACTTATTTTTACCTAAATTTTATTATGGAATTCCATTGTGCAATATTAAATATTTGATTTTGCATTGATAACTACAGTTATTGCTTTTGAAAGCATTTATTGTATGATTAGGATCTCGTATGAGATTGTACAAAACCGGTTATTGTTTACTCCGCTATTCAAGTACGCGCATTAAAAGAATATGTTTTCTATGAGCTGTAGACTTTGTAATTGTATTCTAATGAGTAATTTAAGTAAGTAAGCACAAATATGCGGTAAATCACATATTAACAGTCATTTCGATGGTTTATCATGTAATATCAGACAAGTACCGTATCTGCAAAGTGAGTTGAAAATTTGCGATTATATTTCGGAAGTGAATTAGGTATTAATTTATTAAAAAACATCTTTTGTGATTGACATAGAAATAGCGGAAATGTTCTAAGTACGTCATTAGTGCATATGTCACCTTTGAAGCATATAAACTCGTTATTTTATAAAATGGCTAGTCATTTTATAAAATAATCAAAAATTGTTAAATTGTAGAATACAGTAGAACTTCGGTATACGTCCTTAATCCGTTCCAAATTATTGGACTTATACCAAACAAGACATATACCAAACGTATTTTTCGCGTAAGAAATAAAAAGAAAATGATTAATCCTTTCTCACGAATCAAGCAGTCATATTTTATTGGCATATTATACATTGACGTGTTTGTTTAAAATAATTTAAACACTGTTTAATACTAAAATATATAAATGTAGAATTTGCATTAAAACAATGAATAATTTAAACAAAAAGGTTAATTAAATAACTGAATACCTATAACTAAATAAAGTTAACATGAAGTCTGTATCGTTTTATTGTAATACACGCTCTGGCGACAGACATGGCCTTGTACAGTAGAATTTCAGACAAGGGTGTAAGAGCTACATAAATTAAAAACATGCCTTAGTCAAAAAATTTGCGAGAAAAGTTACAAAATCACGTCAAATTCACAGTTATTTGGCGAGTCGTTCACTGTAGGGTAGCGATACTGACACACATAATAGGTGTTGTGACTCATTTTAACTAATAATTTCTTGTATGTTTGTTCAAGTTTACATTTGTTCTCGTTCACTGTTGTTCACGTTCACGATTCCTTGCTTCACTTCTCTTAAATCATTCCCTCTTCGTCATACGGCGTACTACCAATTCGCCATCCTTTTCTTCACTTCTCTTAAATTATTCCATCTTCTTCATTCATACGTATGTACATGAGTCACTTTATAGGGACGCAGCCTAATAGTACCAAGCTATAGTGTATATGCTACACTCGCGGATTTCTGATAAAAGAGGAATAAAGAAAAATCATTTGCGGTTACATATTTCTCTCCATCTCTCTTCCTCTAATACTACAGTGCAAATTGGGCCATGGCCTCTTTTGAAGCCCGCCTCCAGATTTCTCCCTCTTTTACTGTTTTCTTCTGAGGAAGATTTCAGGTATTCACAGTCGTCTCCCTTTTCCACGGTATTGGGAGTCCCTTAAACCTCGCTATTCACAGTCGACTGTAGAGCGCTTCCTAATCAGGGAAGCGGTGACGCTTGGCAACATCGCAAAGAGGCTGCATCGGCTTTCTTCGTATAGCGTTCGGGTCACACGACAAACGAACAGATTGGAATATAGAACTTTGAAAAGTTACTTGAGTTGAATGTGCGCGCCTAGTAATTTTAGTAATTTTTTTTACAAATTATTTATGCAAATCTGAAATTTTAACATTCAAATGCCTAAATTACAACAAAAAATGTAATTAACAATTGACACACTTCTAAAATGATTTTTATTCAATTGCCACTAAAATGTTGTAAAATAATTATCCGACGCGCAGCATGTCCTAAGTTATTATTGTTATTATTGTTAACGTAGATCTCGTCTTCTGGTATGGCTT
>JAODGA020016312.1:0-22353 GCA_027574885.2 Drusilla canaliculata | reverse complement strand
TTAAGTCTTGACTTTACACTTTCTATGGGTGTTGTTTTTGACTATTTCATTTTTAATTTGGAATAACTCATTAATTATAGATAATCAAAACGTTTTCTTAAGGCCTCAACACAGTAAATTAAAAAACTCAATAAATAAAAACCTGACATTGCTGGACTATAAATTAATTTCCACGTATTGCTCGAGGTACTCATATCATTAGACCAATCAGAAAGGAATGTTCCAATAAATTAAAATTCTATCAATGCATCAACCTGTATCGAACCACGATGAAAATAGCTACCACTTCTATATTCCACATAACACAGTCGCCGTGTAAGTGTCTCGCAGGCCAAGTGAAGTTAGTTATGCTAATGCTATGTTGAGTTAAGTCACTGGTAGTCACCGACATACAAGCGCGTACATCCTCCCGCTCCCACCCACACTCAAAAATCCAATTCACTCTGTCTTCAGTCGTGGACCGCCTTCGCCGCTGAACGCGCCTCATCGCCGAGGGTTTTCAGTGGGTTTCAGCATCCAAGATCTACGCGGTAGCAGCATCGACGACTGCCCGTAAACATTAGTCAAAGCGTGCTCAGCGCGGTGCGCAGAAGGTTTCAGTGCGTGTTTCAGTCACAACGCGTATGGCACACGCGGCGGTTCATTCAAAAAGCGTCCCCGGTGCCCAAGAATAACTCCGCATTGCGCGCGCTTTACCCGCATGTGCGTCGAAATGTTTCTTCACGGCGTCGCGCCTCGCCGGCCTCAGTGACAATCAGTGCGGTGACTTATTACCCAGCGCAAAGGACTTTGATTTAGTTTGTTGAATTACACTCGCTTGAGTCACAGGAAATTAATTACGCCGCCGCCGACATACAGGTGAGTTTAGATAAAGTTTACTTAAGTCATGTAAAAGCCAAACGTTTGATGAGATATTTCGATGCTGGTTGCTCCAATTCAAAGCCTTGATGTAACGAGGAAATGTATGAAAAATGTGTGCAGTTTTGGTTCAAGTATTCAAGGAAAAAGTTTGTTTATTTCGAGCGGTTCCGAGAGATTTAGTTTCGGCAGCAGCGTTGTGCGCGCGGTGCGGCGCGTGCGCACTCGCGATATTATTCTGGGATATTTCATGCCGAATCTATTAATAAAATTTGTTTTGTAAACACAATTAGAATTGCAGTGTGTAGGGAACTTGATTTTTCGCCTCGGACGCGCGAATTGTTAATGCAAACGCTAAAAATAGCGGCGTTACCAATAGCGTGCGCGTTAATCACCATCGATTTGAAGTGCGAAATGAACATAAATATAAACTTGGAAAATCCACAAATCGCGCTCTTGAGTGATTTTTTTCGGGCAATTAACGCCTGATTAACTCCACCGGAAGCTGTACGTTGTGGGAGGTGGTAAACTAGACGTGGATTGTTTTTTCGAAGCTTGAGAATTGAATATGCGCGTCATATACACGCACGTCTCGAGGAATATTAATGCTGGGCTTCCTATTGCTCGAATCCGATGCATGGCCATGCGAAAGAACGTGTCGCGCGTCGGCAATGCGATAAATTTAGGCATATATTCGAATTGCCTGTTAAATATGATATCCGGTGCAATGCTGGGTGACACTGTCGTCTCTACGAACTGCGACGACGACGTCGTACGCACACCGAACGCAGCATGTTAATGAAGCACCAAGCGGCAAGAAAAACGCATTGTTTCGGCCTGTTTTAAATGCTATTTAAACGTGTTGTTGCAGCGTCGAAGGCTTGGAAGAGTTGGAAGCAAGCGCAACTTTATGTGCTTGTTTTTCGAAAAAGGCAAATAACAACCGGCGGCAGTCAAAGACGCGTGTAACACGAGACAGAAGCATTTTGTCTCAGCACTCACTGAAAACCAAGAAAACAAATAAATCAAGTATGATGTTCGATGCGCGTTCGACGTTTGATTTTATGAACTGTGGGTGCATTTGAACGTCGACGACTGTTCGACAGCTGTTTGGCAACCGTGCTGGCCGCCATGATTTACATTGTTACTAATTGTTTTTCTTTTCGCCGCCACGCCGCGAAGATAAGCGCAAGGCTGGAAATAACGCGCTTTATATATTGGAGTGTTTTGTGTTTTTTCGAGATCCGGTGGTATGATGTGTCTAACAATGGTCCGCAAATGGCGCAACTTGAGGGTGGCGCTGGATAAAAGCGGGCGCAGAAGAATGCCAATGGGCCCCTATCGGATTGCAATTAATGAACAAACAACGAATTACTCGCATACTCGCCCTCGTTTTCCACGTTTCGGTTTTGCAGAGCGCCGCATTCTTTTTCGGCGAAAATGAATTCCATCGTAATTCAAATTCGGTTGATATTGGTGACCGATTTCCGATTGACAAAACGCTGCACAATTGCAAACAGGAGCAGACAAGCTCCATATTGGCCCGGGTGGAAATATCCGGATTCGATATTGGTTTTTTCCCGTTGGGAATGCCCAATCCAAAATCTACCCTGCCATGCCTACCAGATGTTTTCCCATTTTACCCCGTAGTGCAACTGCGCAGTCGTCTACAGTGGGCATTTCCTGTGGTAAAAGCCAGGTATAAGAAGTAATAACCAAAGTAGGCACATTATACTTAAGAACATCTTGAAAGTGTCTATATAAATAGGAGTATAACATAGTAGTTGTAAATTTAAAGACTCTTCAAGAGCCGGACGATATGGCTGTGGAAACCCAGAGCTGCAAAGTGACGTTGATGGAAACCTGATCATTTCTCGCATCTGCATTATGCACTCGAAATTTATCACCTTATTGTTGTCGCCGCTGCTGGCTACTGCATATGGTATGAAGTCTTTGGGCCACTTTTGGTATTTAAGTGTTATGCACACGTTTGTTTCTAGCTTCTTCTTTTGAGTCGCCTACGCTGTCGTCGCATATCCATCCTGCACCTATGCGACTTTAATAAAGTAGTAAAAGCGCCATTAATGTGCTGCCAACGCATGTCTACAATGCTACGGACACTTACTCACTGTGTACGACAAAAACTAAATAAACACTAGACGTGTTCCAAATGCACGGAAATTGCGAAATTATTCTTGTAAAACCAGATGTTTTAAGAAAGTTAATTGAATATTTCTGTTGAAACTTCTTGCTTATAAGTTTTTGTTTGATATTGAGCCAAAAGATTTAATTTGTACATAAAATGGTTAGTTTGACCAGCTTTTACTGTTTTACTACGTTTATGGTTAGGATGGGTATAACCGATGACTACATCCGTATTTTCTTGGATTATAATAATTGAAATTTTTGCCAAAGTTAATAAAATAATAATGTTTAAATAATTTTACATATAGTTGCAATTTTAAGTGTAACGTTTAAGCTTTTATTTAACGCTATCAATTTAACTGTATCTTGTTATTTTATACTATTTTGGTCACTATTAAGGTTACCACGAGTTGAAAAAGTTTTGGTCAGAGTAGGTTAGCATATGTTAGACTAGCTTAGCTTTGCCTAGCCCAAGTTGGAGTTAAATGTAGATGAAGTTAAATTACGCAACTCAAAATTACGCTAAAAATAAATTAAAATTAGTTATCATGTATAATAGTTAATATATTTTAATGCCATTCAACTTAAATAAAACTTGGTTATTCTGGAGTAAAGATTGTCAATTTAAATCACATTTTAAGTTTTAAGATATTTTAGAATAGATTTACTTGTGATAACTTTGGTTAAACTAATTTAATACGCATTAAATTATGTATAGTTTAGATTCGGCTAAATTTGATTATATAAGCTCATATTATGATTAAGCAAGGTCAAGTAAACAGATATCAAGTTGTCTCGTTAAGCATACGGTAGGTTAAAATAGTTGCAACATTATTTATTGCTTAGCTTGCAACAACGTAATAACAAATTCGAAATAAATAGGTACGTTGATAATGCCTTGAGGTTAAGTTAGGTTATGAGCAAATATGATCCGCCTCGCTTGTTTGTTGCTTGCGCGTTGCCAATCTTCTCAATTCTTAAGCCGCAGTTTAAGGCGCAATCTTTCAATTGAAGCAATGCGGCGTTGTTTCAATCACGACTCGTTATTTATTGCGTCTGTAAAACGCACCAACTATCCCGCCAACTGAGCGCAGTGCCGCGCACATGATGCGTACTTATCCGTGCTTACTTGCGCATCTGATCAGTGCGAATTGGCGCTGCGCACCACGGCCAATTATAACATTCGCAAGGCGTTCGCCGATGCTGCTGCGAAACGAAGACGGTCATAAAATGTATGCCAAATATACACCCAACACGCACACGCAGACACACACTCACACCGGCGCACTAATGGTGTCTAGTGTCTAATTACACGGTCGTTTCCTCGGCCAACGCGCGAAGAGACTGCAGTCAAAGTTTACACATGCCTTGTTAAGTCAACTTTCAATATTGTGCTGTCTCACTGTAGGTAGTCGATAAATTGGCTCCCCGCGCAATTGCGGCTTGTTGAGTTATTCAAATTGGAGTATCCCGGATTGCAATTGAGGTAATCGGGGGGGATGTCGATGCTGTGATAAATATGTCAAAGGGGTGATGCGGTGTAACCCGTGCTTTCAATCTAAATTTAGTCATCTGGTGCACAGACGCGCTGAGCCCATGGCGTGGGGATTGGGAGAGAGAGTCGTCTTTTCCCGCGCACGTGCAGCGCGGTATTACCCGTATTAGTAATAACATCCCAAACATCCGATGCGCATCCGACGACGGTGGATTTTTTCATGCGTACGCACATATGCGCTCGCGCATCGCCGAAAAGTAAAGTAAATACTCCGGTATTTGCTTCGCATATGTGAGGCGGACGGATGTCGAAACCGACACACGTATCGACAGTCCGCGTTTCGATTTGCCGCAAAACAGGAACAGGAACGACTCTGACGTGCGCGCTGCCAAACGGGAAACACTCTGTTTAATGATCTAACGCGCTCGCGGTTGATTCATCACGATTTATCGCTATTTGGTTATAATTATAATGGTTTTGGGTGGCAACACTGTTACCGTTTTGGTAACGGCGGGCCGGCCAGACGATAGATAATGCCATGGGGCTCGTAGGCATGGAGACAGATCATGGCCATGCATCTTCCAGCGGGTCCGAGACCGGAACCATGTCCGGGGTGGCGGGCGCCACCGCCGGTCCCACCCATATGATGCTCACGCCGTTTATGCAGTCAGTGAGGGGTTTTTATCAATCGTACAAGCGCGGGCGGGCCGAAAAGGGACGCCCGTGGACATTCATCACGCGCGGGGCACTCCGGATTCCCCATGCATTTGCATTAATGCCCGTTTGCGCTAAGCCCCGCCGGCTTTGCGTCTCCGGGGGCGGCGGGTCGTGTGCAGCCGTTTGCGGTCGAAATTAAACGGCATTACGCGCATGCTGAAACTATCTATTACCACCTTGCACCACCACCACTAGACCGCTAGTGCAAATTTGAGGTTATGTTATAAACGTCATCATAATTATTATCTTCAACGCACTGCTATTTCTCATTTAATGTGTAAATATGGCTGGTTGTGGCGATCATATTTCATTCGGTGAACTTGAGCTTGAGACGAAAGGTTGCAGCCATATTTTTCAGGAAATATGCATGGACTCTTGGGTTTCGGTTCCCATTCCCATACTGGCCCAGCGGCGCACAAAAACCCCAGCTAATGGTCGGCTGTACGCCGAAGGGCGAAAAAATGTGGCCGCGCCGTGTCAAATCGCGTTGAAAATTGTCGAAGTAGAAGCAAACACGTGCATGCCATGTGTGCGCATCGGCATTTCGGTGTTCAGCGCGCTGAATAGCTAAACGCGACGGGTCGCAGGCGGATCTAGAAGCCAGCGCGTTGCCATGTCGCCGAATGCAGCATTTCCGATTCCCCGACCGCTCGTTGCTCGTTTTTGGGCAGCAGGCAAAAGGGAGAGTGGGACCGTAATTTTTCATGCGTTTGGTGCAAACGAAAAGATAGAAAGCCACACGCCTGGTCGTAAAACGTTTCGACTTACGTTGGGAACAGTTGAACGCAGTTTAAAAATATGCATTGAAGATTATAGGTCAAGACAATCGCCATTGTATTGGGACCAAATTTTATATTCAATGTGCGGTGTCTCCAAACAATACCAAATTATTTCGCTTTCTTATTCATGCATTTTTTACTTGCAGATTGATGAATATAAGGACCGCAATTGAAATCATACACAATGAAGAATATATATTTATACACCACGATCCTATTCACGTTTATTATCTTTACATGGGCAATTGACCCAGATGAAGATGATATCTCCCCAGGTGAATACCGCGCAATTAACCCTTATGATTATCGTAGCTATCTGTATTAATAGGTTTATACACGCTAGGCCATTCGAAAGCGACGCAAAACGACTATGAGTCAACTTTCTCAAACGTGCTTACTCAGGCAGAGATGAATCCAAGTCAATCGAGTCTTCTTCACGCAGATAATAGAGACGATGGGGATCAGGATGGATGGCAGGAACAGGAGCAGATACAGGGATCTGCCAACTTTACATTGCCAAAGTTTACCAAACATAGGATGCAGGTCTTCAATGCAAAACCCGCTGGGAGTACATTGACGCTAAAATGCAGATCTGTTGGTAATCCAAGGCCAAACATCACCTGGTTGAAGGATGATGCAGTGCCAAAAGCGCGGGAATTGGGTATTATACGTTATGGCAACTTTTCCATCACTTTAGAAGATATGGTGAAATCGGATCAAGGAAACTATAGTTGTATAGTGTGTAACGTGGTAGGCTGCATCAACTATACCTACATAGTAGAGGTTATAGGTAAGTTGAAACAAAATTTGAGTAAATATGTCCGAATTGAAGGTTCTAATGTCGTTACTGATGTTAAATTCCAATTTATAAAATTATCAACATAGATCGAATACGCGCACGACCTTATATAAAAGATGGTCTGCCGGGGAATAAATCAGTGCTATTCGGCACCAACGTGACCATGGAGTGCGACCAAGTTCTCGTCGACTTGGAGCCGTTCATACAGTGGTACTATTCGGTGTCTCATATTAATGAAACCATTATAAACGCCACAACTAATAGACCATTGCGGGATTTCAATATTACACAGGTATACAAGGGTATAGGGCTATGATTAGGGTGCACTGTTATGGTTATGGGCAACACGCGCGCACTGGGATCATGTTTCTGGTTTAGGTCTGGTATTGGGTGCTGTTCACTGAAACTGGGTGTTTTGTTTTTAACATTTTTATGTGTGCATGCCCTTTTTCCTTCTCTTCAATGGCCTTCGTTCTTGACTTCTAGATCGAGTTCTTAGTAAGCCGGTAATTGTGGGCGACCTGAGTCGCAACGTAACTGCGCAGGTCGATGGCACCGCCAAATTAAACTGCACCATGATAACCAGCATGGCGTCAATTGTGCATTGGTTCAAGGGCAAGGATATTCAGGATATTTCCGATGGAATGGAAAGGGAAGGCAAGGTACTTGTCTAATATGGTTTTGGCTATTCAGTGACTAACTCAAATTTTGCACAATAACATTTTTAAGAAGGTTCTAATATGTATGTTAAAAGTTATCTAAATTTAAATGTTCATTCATAGTTGGATTGTCATGAAGAAGTTCTGGTGATACAGAACGTGACTTATGATGATGAAGGATGGTATACATGTTATGCAGCAAATTCTTTGGGTAGCAGTATTGGAGAAGGTTATTTAAAAGTAGTTGATGGTAAGTTTTGTAAAATGTAGATTAACATGTATTTTTTATAATT
Source organism: Drusilla canaliculata (assembly GCA_027574885.2). Lineage (NCBI taxonomy): Eukaryota > Metazoa > Arthropoda > Insecta > Coleoptera > Staphylinidae > Drusilla > Drusilla canaliculata. The sequence goes on along the minus strand of JAODGA020016312.1, from coordinate 14,608 downwards.
TAAAATCAGTCTTAGATACTTCAACCCAAAACGACAAGATGCTCTACATAATTGCCATCGTGTGCATTGTGGTCTTTATAGTGGCAGGTTGTGTAATCATGTACTGGTTCAAAAAATACAAAAGGTACGATTTCTTTGTTTCGCTTGATGCGATTATAATACCGCCGGTTTTTTGCCGTTGATCATTTGTGACATAATTGTGTTGAATGTGTGTCATTGCAGAGAAAAGATCAAGAAGCTGATTGCGTTAGAGACGGCTCGCGCAACATTGGTCACACAGTGGACGAAGCGGGTGACCGTCGAGAAGAAGTACGATTCCGATAATGCCTCCGAGTTGGTGAGTAGACGCCAAATGTGTCCCGGCGCCTTGTTGTTGTCTGTAATATCTTCTCGCATGTTCGCAACTCCGCCGCCGCCACCGTCACCGCCACACGAAAAGCGGGGCAAACTTGGAATAGTTGCAAAGCTGGGAACATGTGCGAGGACAATTCAATTGTGGCAAATGACCTAACTCCAGAGTCCTAATTCCTTACTCCTTGTCTCGTTTATGTCAATTATCGGAGCGTAACAAGAAACGCAAACTTTTATGTCGATTGAAGTGCTTCGCAAAAACGGTATACGAATCGAAATGTCGTTTCAGTTGCTGCCCATCGTGAAGATCGAGAAGCAGAAGTCGCAGAACAATAACTCCGCCAACGGCGAGGTGACAGAATACGAGCTGCCCATGGACTCGGATTGGGAGATCAACCGCGATCACATGGTGCTGGGGAAGAGCCTCGGCGAGGGCGCCTTCGGCAAGGTGGTGCGCGCCGAAGGCAACGGCATGATCAAGCCGGGCGTCGTCAGCGTGGTCGCCGTCAAAATGTTGAAAGGTAAGCGCGCGCGCAAAGGGGGCGTAACGCAATTAGACGCGCACAAATCAAATCCCAGAATTTATGTCCACCTGTGTACCCGTTGTACACGGAGAGCGCGTTTTGCGGCGGGCGAAACAATGCGCTTAATACATGCCCGCGCCGCGCTGAATGCCATTGTGCGGAGTTTCAATCACACAATCATTTTAATTATCTCGTTCGGCAGAGGGCCACACCGACAACGAAATGATGGATCTCGTATCGGAAATGGAGATGATGAAAATGATTGGGAAGCACATTAACATCATCAATCTGCTGGGCTGCTGCACGCAGAATGGGCCGCTGTACGTAGTCGTCGAGTACGCGCCGCACGGCAATCTTCGAGACTTTTTGCGCCAGCAGCGACCCTCGTCGGGCTATGAGCCCGCCTTCGGCATCGTTGACAAGGACAAGAAGAACCATCTTACGCAGAAGGATCTCGTCTCGTTTGCCTATCAGATTGCCAAGGGTATGGAATATCTTGCTTCTCGTAGGGTAAGTTTTTCAATTTTTGTTTTCATTATATTTGTGCGTTTATATACTAGTATCTAAGTTATATAGACTTTCTTTAGGTTCAGACAATTGAATTGGGGTTAGTCTAATAAGTAAGCTACATTTTATTATGGTTTTTTTTATTTGAATTTTGAGTTAAATTGGATATTGCTAGAACAGCTTAGGTTAGGCTAATTTGATTACATTAAGTCCAAACCGCAAGATAATATTATGATGTATTAGGTTTAACTAGCAACAAAGTATAAAAATGTAAAGTTAATCAAATGTTACAGTATTTGAGATCAGGATGTCAAATGATGTCAAGTGATCCATTTATTTATAGTACTTTTTGCAACGAGTCAGGTAAAGATTTGTGCAAGCGACGTCTGTTTGAAGTACAAAGCAATGAATATTCGAATCGTAAAGATTCAACGAATCATAACGCTGTATTGTTTATTTTCAATAATGAGGATTATTATTATTAATCATTACACATTTACCTATTTAGTGCTCTCTTGTTTCTGATTCCTTCAATTTTATTTTTCTATCCCGTTATCAATTTTGTAGTCCTTTCTATCCGCCGTTCTTTTTTTTTTGTTTCGTTCCGTTTCATTTTCTGTTTTCCAATATTTTTATTATTGTTTTATTCCATGTTTTCTTTGGTAGTCTTCTTCCAATTTGCTTGCACTTTTGCTTTCCAAACTTGCTCTTTCTCATTGCATGTAGGCGGCCCCGCCAACTTACTTGTCTCATTTCTACAAACTCTAGCACAGATTCTGCTTCCATTTCCCCTTTTATGTCTATGTGTCTCACCCTGTCTAACTTAGTAATTCCGTTTGCTCTTCTTTGGTAAATTATTTCAACTCTTTGTACCTAGTAAGTAGCATCTTACTTGGTGCAACTAATGAAAAGAATTACTTTATTTTGCCAAGTTTTGGAACTAGTTAAATTATGTAGGGGGTATTGCTTTGTTTTATCAAAAACGGTCCAGTTTTTCTTGAGTTATAAATATTATTAGAAACATCACTTTCTTCTATATTTAGAAATACTTACCAAATATATGAAAAATTTGATCTACTTTATGCTTTCTTCTAGTGCATTCATCGAGATCTTGCCGCACGTAACGTTCTTGTAAGCGACGACTACATCCTGAAGATTGCCGACTTTGGCCTAGCTCGAGATATTCACTGCAACGACTACTACCGAAAGACCACAGATGGCCGGCTGCCCGTCAAGTGGATGGCACCGGAAGCGCTCTTCCACCGCGTCTACACAACGCAGTCCGATGTCTGGTCGTACGGTATCCTCTTGTGGGAAATCATGACCTTGGGAGGTAAACACAACCACTCGCCAACGTCAATAAACACATCTCTTACGTGCTCATCCTCTGTTTAGGCACACCGTATCCGTCCGTACCCAGCGTCGAGAAGCTCTTCCAACTGTTGCGCAGCGGCCACCGCATGGAGAAGCCACCGTGCTGCACGCTGGAGATCTACATGCTGATGCGCGACTGCTGGAGCTACCAGCCCAATGAGCGGCCCAACTTCACCGAACTCGTCGAGGAGCTCGACCGCATTCTCACGATCACGGCGAACGAGGAGTACCTCGATCTCGGCCTGCCGCCATTGGACACGCCGCCGTCGAGCCAGGAGTCGAGTTGCGACGACGACGAGGACGAGAGCTATTATTGAATTCCGGCGGGCGCAATCAATCCGCCCGGCGGGAATTTCATTTGCTAGTCATCCAATCCGTGGCATTCGTGTAAATACAGTATTTCTCCATCCGCAAATCTCAAATATCATTCGCATCGCAATGGTTCCGATGCCCTGTAAATCGTTGTTGGTAACCGTCCAAGATGGCCGCTGCCGTTGAAGCACGGTGTTCGTCGTATTAACCATGAATATCTCTGTCATTAACTCAGTATTATATGTAACCGTAAAAGCAAAAGACGCGGAAAGTATATCGAATTTCACATAGAAACGATTGTATCAAATAGGAAGAAACGCACTCGGTACGAGCATGAATGTTTGGATAAATTAGGTTAGGTACGAATGGCAGACACAAGTAATCGTTAGGAGTTTATTAAGTTTTGCGCTCATTTTACTTTGTGGTGTTGAATTTGTTTATACTGCATCAGTGTATACGTATCCCAGTTTGTCGGCTATTAAACGTAGAAACTCAATGTACATATTTATATTAGAAAATGGGCAAAAACCGGGCATTTAGTAGGACGCTCAATGTGCAATTGCAATAGTACAAACGCATAGTTACGCTGCGCGTGTGCTGTTTTCATTTATTTTTTATTCTTTACGCTCTCACGTGCTCTCTTCGCAAACGGAAAACGAAAACAAAAATCACCCAACCCGGTGCAATTCGCTTTTATGTGCATGCATGACTTTACATTATGATATTTTATTATTACAACTGCGTTTCGTTGTTTAATGCATATAACAGTAATCGTTTAACGTACAAATGCTCTAATTGTTTGCGCTCGCAGTGGCACTGCGCAAACATTCAAAGATCGCCGACTGAAAATAAAGTTTTAAATAAACGGGCGCGTTTGGGTTTTATTTGCATGCACTGTTTTATTTTACTTCCAGCGCGCGCAAAAATAAAGTTTTATTTTATTTTAGCCAGCTGTATAACAAGTTGCCGAGCAGTGAGCGCACGCGTTGCACGCTATGTTGGCTATTAACATGGTGGCCATTTGTAAGTGCGGCGAAGTTGCCTGATATAGATGGAGGTTTCTTCGGATGCTAAAAGTCGAAAAGGAATTTCGCTCGTAACGCGGACAAATTGCGCCGGATGGCAGCTGTGCACGGCGCGGCGCTAATTGCCGTAATTCATTATAATTAATTCGCTAATTTCTATTTGTTATTCGAAGGAATTTCGGCCTTTAATTAACGCTCCTGTTGCCTTTGGTACAGTAGAGTAGGTGTTAAGGTGAATGAGGGTGCAACAAGAGTTTGTTAGGAGTTGACTTACCTATGCGTCCAATTACGTGCAGAAGGAAAATTGTATTTTGGTTAAAGTTTCTAAGATGCATTTGCTGTTGCTGATTTAGTTTAATTGTTGTAATTTATTGCAAACACATAACAATTTACAAGTGAAACTTAATTTTAGGCAGTTTTATATCTAGTCAACTGAATTAACATCTTAATCAACCTGATTACCTAAAAAATTATTCGGTAATACATTATTACCTAACCTAATCTTAATTAACTACCTCAATCAATCTTAATTTTAGTTTGCATATTCTACTTTAATACATATTAATTTACTTTAACCCTTTCAACAATTTTCAAAACAATCAACTATTTCAACCATTATTTCAAGGAAACCTATATCTCACATTTATGAAGCACATTCTAAGCACTTATTCTTAACCAACATTAAACTAACCTGATTCATTGTTACTACTTAACATATTCCAAACTAGATTATCACAGTTAACTAGTTTAACGTAATCTAATTAAATAAATAAAACCAAAGCTGTTTTAATGAACCAAAATTTTTGCAATTTCAGATCGGCACCTTGTTATAGCCGATCTGAAATTGCAAAACTTTGTCAATCCTTAGATATCATAACGGTCCAAAACAGGCAACGGTTCTAATTAGACTACTGTCCCCTGTAACAATATCTACAAAATATTATACTTAATAAAAGCAAATTGCTAGAAAGTTAAAATCAACTTTGTTGCATCACATAGCACGTGATCGTATTTTTGTTTCAATTGGATGCATAAAAAATACAAAAGAAGAGACAAAGCCATCAATAAACCATCCACTCAGGTATTTTTGCACATCAAACGACGGCGGAAAATTGCGCAAAATTAAATTATGCAAAAGCATCGAATCTCCCGCAGGAGATAGTCGAACTTTGATCAGCAATACAAAAATTTCGATCAGCTCCACATGGTAAAATGTTTGAACTTGCCTTTAGCCTCCACATACCACCTCCGCCCCTGGAGCGTCGACGCTCTCCTCATTTTGCCCTGTTGTACTTTTTTCTGCTCCTAATAACCTCACATGGCAAACCGGGCAGAAAGTAGCCCGGCAATGCCTAGGTTAGATTTAATCTTGATAGAAGATAAAAACCCGCTCCGCACGCCGACGATGGGTGGGTGGTGAAGTGAGGTGGCAGTTTCTGGTAGTCGGCAAGCGGTGGGCACAACGTTGGGTTGGGCTGTACGTCTACGACGAACGCACTAGTCTCGCGAGCCGTTTGCCGGACATTACACAGACGGTCAGGCCGGGTGTAGTCTAGCGCGTCACCCGCCTCCCGGTTTATTCACCGACGTGTTTCGTATGTTGAGGGGGTGGTGGTAGAGTGTGGCTGTGCGCGTGTGATCCATCATCCCGTGACAGTCGCATGATTGCCACCGGTACACGCGTCCAACGCACACACCAACACACCCACTTCTAAAGCACAATGTCACGGTGGCCTGTTAAGGTTGGTATAAACCCCACTTGTACAGAATTGCGTTTTTTTGGTAATGATTTAATCATCATGCTACTTTAATGCTCTAATAATCTAAATACATCTAGATGGACTGCGAAAATGAAATAATTACTATTTCTTTTATCGACTTATATAATTTGTAGCATTCTGCCTAATTTATTTTATGCTAATTTTGCCAATTATTAATACTTCTTAAATTGAAAAAAAAGCACGTAAAATAAATATGTGATTAAAATTTGACAATTTTGCTTGTGTCGTTATGAATTAACGATGTATATAAAAAAAGTAGCCTAATTTGGACCGTTTCCCATTTGGACCGTTATGATTTCTGAAAACTAACGAAATTTGTAAAATTTGTGACAGTGAAGCAACATCTTGTATTTACATAGTGCTAAGTGTAGTTTGCTTCACTAATAAATGAACTTGTTATTTTGACGTAAAAGTAAATTTAATTAATTCGTCTGAACGTAAGCAATTACAAATTTTCTTATATCTTCTCAAATCTTACTTATTGATTTACAATTTGAAGTTATTATTTTGAGAGATTAGTTTAACACTTTTGTACAATACCAAATATTACATATTCAAGTTATCTTAGTTGAACAAAAAATAGTTGCCAAAATTAAACCTGTCTAATTTCGTACTCATTACATCTTTTATAGACAAAATAAAAATGAAAATATTGTATGATGTTAGCAAGACAACTATTCAGAGTTATGCTAGTGAACGAACTCCGTTTGCAATTATGTTACAGCATTAGGTAGACCGTCATTATTTCCTACACATATAGAAAGAATTATTTTATGAAGAAAAAGATACGATACATGAAATGTGACACTTGGATACATACTCACAATCAGTGTGTTGGAGTTGGTGCCGCAATTAAAAAAATATTTTCTTAGAACTGTCGCTAAAAATGTAATTGATTTAATTTAGGAAATCAGCGGTCCAATTTAGAAAACCGGTTTCTTAAATTGAACCAATAACACATTTTTTCAAATTTACATTTCAATGGTTTTTAAAATTTTATAAATTCTTTAATTTTGAACGTACACTTGGTGAGTTTCTTTTTCCTCTATTTGTTATGTTTATTGACATTTTTCTGTATTTCTATTTTGTAAATAGTATAAAATTAATTCAAATCAGGTTACACTCTCATAACTAACAACGGCACAGCGGCTTTATTTAAAATCTTTAAATTTGCAAATATTGAAAAAGAATATCGGGATAAAAGCTGTCTTATATTTTAAGTGAAAGTAAACCACGTATATTTGTAAAATGTTATTAAAATCAGTTCATGTTCAAAGAATAGAACAATCGCGGATAACCCATTGGGCAATGTCGCAAAAACTACTAAAAACAAGATCGCTAGAAAGACCCTCGAAGCGATGGGTGGATTAGTGGATCTCTAAGTCATAATAGCACTAAGCATTTTTCAAGAACAAGCAAGACTGCTTATAAAGAAAGAGAAGAAGAAATTCAGTGGTTTCAGTGATATTTCCAGACCAAAAAAGTGTCACGTATCCAAATTTTAATTTTAAATATTATAGACTTTATTGCAGACTTTATAAAATGTAAATTAAATACAAATTACGCCAACATCTTATCTTCAACTCAATTTCACATCTATATAAACTCCTTCATGCAAAGTCTTCTAGTGTGCAACTTTCTGAAATGCCTTCACCAAAATTCAACACTCTAAACGTAATAGTACTCTGTAAAGCTGTAACTGTTGTATAAACAAAATGGCGCCCGTTTGCGCTACGAGCCACCGGGTATAAAACAAAAAGACACGGATTACATCGCGCCCGCATTTCGCCATTCACGTCTTCATGGCGTTTATGCAAGAAGCAACTGGAACCGCAACCACTTCAAGAACCACGCGCTCGCGTAAACTGAAAAACACTGCAAATATGTGTCTCTCCATCGCCAGCTTCCGGGGCGTGTTGTTTTGGGTGGTTTGCCAAACTCGTTAAGCGCTAGCACAAACAAACAAATCGGCGCACCAACGCGCGCGCGCCAAATGAAAGAAAATCGTCGGTGCGCAGCCATGCGACAAGCACTAAACAGCATCAAATGTTTCTAATATCAAGCGTAGATGGCGACGGACGCGGACGTTTTGCCGAAATTGTATTCTTGTACTTGTAGCCATTTCCAACAATGGGGCGAATGCCATGTCCCCGATTTATACATGCTTGGCAGTCATGGTTATACCAGGAGTATAAAAGCGCCGACATGAACTGCCACTTATCATAAAACATAATAAACTCCCGACGAAGACCCCGAAGGCAAACGTTTTACCTTCTTTTTTTTGCACCGGAACCGAGCGATGGGAATGAAACTGCCCCTTGCATGTAAGCCCGTTTTCTTTTAATAAAACAATTTATATTTAAATGCGATTAAGGTTTGTTTCCATTTCGGTACGCTAGATGTAGTACTCAGCTTCAAGTACGTTGTCCAAAACATCGTACGCAACAACATTCAACCGTCTACAGTAGCTGATGTAGCTTCAGGATTGGACCAGGCTCAAAGAAAACACCATCGTTTACTGCGCCTTTCTCAAACAAATTTCAACTTTTCATTTCAAAGGCCGCACGCGGATAACCTAGAAGCCATTAACATACTCTGTAATAATGACTTAATGTGCTTCCCTCCGGCTTGGCGTTATCTAGGTACTGACCTGGAAGCGGATACATGGAAAAATGAAACGATAATCCCCTCGGGACGCAGGCGGCGGCGTGGATGTAAATGTAAAATAATTTACACGCAGGTTTGATTCAAAAATTTTACGATCCTCGCGGGCGCTCTTAAATCGCACATCCGGGCAAACGATGGCGGCGGCGGAGGCGGCAGCGCATTATATTGCGTCGGGCCAATACAGAATAAACGAAGCGGCGCGTTTCAGGACTCTATTCAACGCACACCTTCGCACGTGAATAGAGCGCCGGGTGCGGAGGAAAACAAGCTCGTCGACTTGATGGAAGGCGGTAGCTTGTAGTCTGCGAGCTGCTAGTGGCTATCATATTGGAGAGTAGTTTTTTGTGCCAAATTGAAAATGAAAAATCCTAACAAGATTTCTGACTGCAGCGTCAGGTATTGATAATAGCACAACTCCGGCACAAGCCAATTATAAATATTTTCGTTACGATATAATATTTTGCTTGAAATTTACTTTTCAGTCAAATTACCATTATTTATATAAGATATATCTTTTCAGGTTACTTAAATATAATTAGACTCCTTATTTAGAAGAGAGTAGCCAAAGTTAAACCGTTGCCTTGAATGAACCATCATCGTAACTTGAAAACGGTAAAATAATGTATTTTTCGTATAAGCAACTTATGTTGTATAGTCTCTGAAGAACATGATATCGTAAATTCAGATAGCTTCTGAGCGGAATAAGGCGGAGAGTGTCAATTTTGTGTTTACTAGCAAGTCATTGTAAAAGTTTACGCGTTTTTCATAGTGAGTTGAAAGAGTAAAACGTAAGTAATCTACTTAATTAATATATATTTGGAGATAAACTTTATTCTTCAATAGTATGAAATAATCTTATTGCATTAGTTCAATACAAATTAATATGCGGCATAAACTAAATTAGGTTAGAATTGCTTGGACCACGTGGTTACTTCAAAATGGACTGAGTACAATCATGTACAAAGTATTGAGTCTTAGGCACTCACAATACTGTTGATGTATGTCAAGCTAGAACATTTCAATTTTTGAAAACGTTTGCTTTAAGTGTCACCACCCCCAATACTGCATCCACAGCCAGAACCATTGAGCTAAAGGAAGAAAAAGAAGTAGATATGGTTTGATGCATTAAATGTCACATTTAGATGTACACAAAATGAGCTGAAGTGTGCCAAAATATCAGGAAATATAATTGCTTAAAAGTGGTCCAACCTGGAAGACTTGTTGCCAAGATTGGACTAAAAACACAAATGTTTCAAATGTATTTTTTTGCATTTTAATTTTTACTTTCAATCTTAATAAATAAACATGTAGGCAATATCTTTTATACCAGTGCCATTTATGTCTTATTATCGTTTCTATCAAAAATATATTTGCATATTTGTACAAAATTAAAAACCGTTAATACGGTCCATCCGATGCTACTTTCTCCTATGCCATAATTGCTTTTGCTCCAAAAGTTCTTTTCTGGACTTTAGCCGCGCGTGTTAGCGCGTGTTAGCGCATTATAAGATTAACTAATATTTACAAGTAATATTAATTTATTTAGAAATTAAAAGACTTTGATATTAATAAAAGAAATAGCTATACTCAAAATCTTGTAAAATATAAATTTTGTTTTACAAATATATCTGTATATCTAATCATTTATAACAAACACTGTTCAAAGACAATCAGTAACTTTAGTCAGAAAGTTAAATCCAACCTGGTTTGGGTCCCAATTCTATAGAATTTTCCTTTCGAGTACACATAGACAAATGCGAAGTAATTGTTTAGGCTTTGCCAGCAGCTAGCGAACTCCGCATCCTGTTCAGCTCCGGCGTAAATATGCACAATTCGCGTGTTTACACCAAGACTGCGAAAGCTCTGCCGCACTGCCACCTACGTTACACTATCGCCATCTACGATATCCACACACGCATGTTAAATACGTATTTACCCCAAATTCCTAATCCAACTTTGCCCGTTGCCGCCCGTAATGCCCTACTGCTGCGCCTGCCAGTACAAGCACGATGTGAGCCAATAATTTATCGAAACACTTTGTACACGTCGCGCATCCTTCGCGCACAATGCCGGCACGCATATCAATCTTTCAGATTAGCGTGCGATTTGTCACTGGCAACGCACATTTGAGCATTTGTTTATATCGCGCGTCTATCCGTCGCTCGACGAGAGAAAAAAACTAGTTTCCATTTCGATTTCCATGCTGGAAAAACAAATGAAACTCCCTCGACACTGTGCGCGGAAAAAGCGATGTGACACATGTGGCGGATGCGCGGATAAGTGCACATGATAGCCGCGCGTCGATGATGCCAATCGGTGTTTTTGGTGTGTTCGCCAATAAATGCGCGCCGATCGCTGCACGGTGATAAGATCGCTGTGATAGCGCCGGCGACATCGGCAATCGCAATTCGATATGCAAAACACCTTCGGCATTGCAATGCGGCATCGGGTGCCGCATTCACCGAGCGCGCACGCTGGCTGCGTTCGTAACGATGTCTCATAAACGTAATTGGGGTGATTGGTGATTTTGCCGTGCATATTAGTGTATCAATTATCTGGTAATACGTGAGTAATGATTGGAATTACCAATGGACTGTAGTTATTGGTTATTACGTGTTGTATTGCAGCATAAATTCTTACTAATTAATTTGCCTCGATAGCAAATGCAATTTTAAGTGGCTAGCACTGGGTGTAAATCATATTTTCATGCAGTTATATATAATTAATCATAGATGCATTAATATGGTGAATTGATTTTAGGATTTCCAGTTACGTTAAATTGGTATAAATTGTTTTCTATGGCATATTCTGATTATGCTCTTGTAGGTTAAATTTTAATCGTATTTTTATTTTAAGTTGGATTTAGATAATATTTATTAGCATTTTATTCATTCAAGAATAATCACAATGTGTTACCTCAAAAATATAATTCATTAAATTAGTTTAAATTGAATTAAACTGGATTAGAATTGAGTAAGATTATATTATTTTCCAACGACTACATGCAAAAATTGACTAAATGGCACATTAAGTACAAGCACAAAAATCTGGTCATAACATTCAACAGTAACGTTTTGTTCTTATTGTAATTTAACCTATAATTAAACTGCTTCATGCATATTGAATAAGCTATTTTTTGGTTAGTAATGTTCTGCAGAACATGTCGGCTAATTCTATTTATATGAAATATAATTGTAGTTAGTTTTGACATGTGTTTTTATGTTAGTCGTTTTTTTATTTTGGTTACAACCTTATTACGCTTTTATATCTATTGAGAAAAATAAGAGTTAACAACTTATGATTGTAAGTTTCCAGCGTATTATGTTATATTTTAGTTTGATACAAAATTGTCTTAGTAACTTTGTAGTGAGTTAATACTGACACACACACACACTTGTTTTTAACATGTGGTTTTCAACAAGTATAAACTTGAGTTTTAAAAGTTACAAACTCGATACAATTTTAGCAAAACTACTATAAAACTCTGGTTTCAATTAATTGAAAATAGAGTGTTGAATTGGGGTTAATAATCTAATTTTATCTATTTGGAGTATTGACAAATCTAACAATAATCTAACATTATAAACATTTGTCCAGTGTTTTTTGAATTATAAATAGCACTATTAACACGACTGTGTTCATATAACAGTACTTAAAAAGATCAATGCATAAAAAGATTTATCAATCAGTTCCAATAAAGTTTAAATTAATCAACCACTTTTTTATCTAGCTAGTACAACATGATTCTATATTTTTTTTAAACAATACGCAAAAACCATTTAAAAAAGATGTACATATTTATTCTATATTTCTCTTCTTATAAAATGTCATTAGTTTAATTGTTTTATCTTATTGTAATTCACTTAAATTTATATTTCATAAAAACGAAAATGAGTTTTTATTTACAGTAACGTATATAATTTATATTTTGCAGAAGAATGTTTTGGGTCGACAGCTTATAACATATAGGTACTTTTTGAAAATGTGTAAAATAAAAGATAGTTCTTTTCTTAAAGTAACAATAAGATGGTAAGCTTTATCTTCAATCTCTCACTTTCTACAAGATTATCTACAAGATATTTACTCTTACCATCGCACCACTTCCTTGGAACGTTTTTCAAAATGTTATTAATAGTTAGTAACATGTTATTGTGATTAATTTTTACGTAAAAGTAAATGAAAATAAAATTATTAGAATAACTTTATTATAACGTTATATTAACGTATATTTCAAGAAGTGATTATCTTATTTCCAAATCTAACTTATATTACACTCCTGTCGCACTTTTCCTCTTGACTAGACCGTTTGCGAAAACTTTCCCACTCCATGCATCTACCAGCTTGTAAAGACAGAAGACACTCGCTCATTCATGAATAAATGACTCCGGTGATTCCGGAGGTTACCGTACGCTGGCAACAGATGTGAACCAGCAGAAGACAGACCCACACGTAATCCCCACACGCCCCCTCCTTTGCCCTCTTCTTCCCGCCGAAGACACTGTGGTGGCAGGAGGAAAGCGGCAGTTTCGCAAAGCGGAAATTTTCGGTAATGTTGTCGTAGTCGAGCGCCGGCAGTCATCGCAGCGGCTGGCACATCTGAGCAAGTCGGATTGCCGGATTAAAGTTCGCCGGCGAAGACGTTGCTCCGGCGCTTAATTCAATTATCAATCACTGACTGGATTTCATTAAGTAAATAACGCCAGCCAGCCCCACCGCCCGCAATTTGCATATTCACATATTCAAAATATTCGTTTGAATGAAATGAGATTTCAAGTGCGGTTATGTTCGCTCGGCAAATCTGATCAAGTTGAACAAGCAGCGTTTTGTTTTAATGCGCGAGTAATATCGATATTACGACATGTATATTACGTGTGACATAAATTTGTACATTTGAGGTTTATGGTAATTTCGCGTGCAATCTGCCGCCGGCGCGTTTGGCAAAGATGGCGGAAATTTACATTAATAAAGATCGTCTTCGGCGCAATGGTTCGAACAACTCTGGCAAAGTTAATATAACCGGGAATTAGTTATGCGCCGCTGTGTTTGAGTGTATGCGTGTATATATTGCGAGTGTTTTGCTTTCTTTGGCGCGGTTCTTTTTTCGACTGCTTGGTGGTTGCGGTGGGCGTTATGTAAATGCCGTATCGAATATTAATTATTCAAGCCCTTCGAGTGCTTAATGTATGCGCAAGAGCGAAATCGGGAAACGCGGCTCGCGCGTTGCGACGCTAATTCGCATTTCTATTAGTTTTGTATGTAAATTGCGCCGCCGCCGATGCGGATGGCAACAGACATAACGATGGCGACGCGCTCTGCGATACTTGAAAATCAGGGGAATAAACTTCGACATTACCATTACGATTCCAGGCGAGCAAATCAAAAGAGCGCCCATCTCACCAGCAAGCAGCGATCGCAGAAGATGATAAATTTATAGGGTTTTGCAAGTGGTAAATGCATAATGAAGATAGGAAATTAAAAGACAAATCCGTGGAGCGCTTGTCATTTTGTGTGACATCTCGCATTGTGCTCAGCGCGATGGTATTGATTTTGGCTTCATCGAGATCTCCGCATAAACTCCAGCAGACAAAAAATGCGCCAAAAAATTGCTGGTATAAACGGTGGCGGCGCTGGTGGTGTGGCGGCGGTATGAGAGGACTGCGCTTATTTTTTTGTTGATCACTTTTTGGTTTGGGTTACCGCATTCGTTACATCCGTCGCGCTCGTCAGTTGCGCGCGTCCGAAAGTCGAAACTCGTAAAGCTCGTTTAATTTCGAACTAATCGATTTTTATTTTCGGCTTTTGTGCAGTGCCAAACGCGAGAGTGGATGAGAGACCTTCGTTTCCCAATATCCCAATGCGGCACAGCGTCTTAATTGCTTTTTTTTTTGGTTGCGTGCGTATTGGACGCCGATTTAATTTTTGCTCTCTTCGTTTGCGTTTCTTTTTGTTTCCGGAAAATCCGAATGATTCACTATTGAGAACAAGGCATTCTGTTTTATGGCTGTCGGAATTACGTTTTAGATTAGATTGTTTCTGGCGTGTCAGGCTTTACTAGGTTTTATCACAA
>JAODGA020016214.1:0-15132 GCA_027574885.2 Drusilla canaliculata | reverse complement strand
CTATTGTAAAATTGTAAAATATTTACTCGAATGCAACTATGTTTGATGCCCTTAACTATTTGGTTTAACTATTTGCAAACCAATTAAATTTTATATCTTTACGAATAATTAGCAATCATATTCAATTGCTAATAAATTTAAGATATAAATCTTCTAATATTTTCATTTTAATGCAAACATTGTATGATATCATAATAACTTTAAATTGTGAAATTGTCAGTTAACATTTACCATCAATTGTTAACATTATTTGTTATAAATTTGATTTAATGTATTCTTTTTGATTATGGACGTTTACAATTACTGAGAAGTACCTTAGCCTCTAGGTTTATGTTTGTTTTAATTTAATGGCTCTTTAATGATAAAGAAACTAAGAAATTGTTACTAACTGCTACAATTACAATTTTGAGTATTATTTTTTAATTCTAACGATTGCAATTCATTACACTTTAATATTTGGTGATCAATTTTAGAAATACAAATTTTATGATTTCAAAAATATTCTAATATACACAATGTAAGTTATTCATTCATAAAGACATAAAAACTAAGAACTGTTCAGTAAACGTTGTGCATCTTCTGATTTATAATTATGGTCACATTTGTGATTTCTAGTGTCATTTATTATTGTGAACGTTAGGAAATTTCTCCCGCAATTATATTCAATTACTAATAAATTTAAGATATACAGTTAAAAGTTATAGAATGTTATTTTCCGAACAAAGAAAACTAGAAAATTCTTTGAAAACATTGATTATCTTTTGATTTATAATTTTTGCTTTATCAACAATCGCAATTTTTATTCCACGTACTTTGCAAACCGTTACAATTATAATTTTTTCACACATATAGTCTCTTCACGTATATCAATTTCAAGATCAAGATCATTGTCAAACTATTTTGACAGAGTTCTCATCTTATCTCTATTATCCTAGTAGCTTTTGTGTTTTTTTGTATCTTTTGTAGCTTTCGTATAAGTCAAGAAGGCCTAGCACACAGGGAGAATATTTGGCAACGTTTTCTAACGCACGGGTACGTCGATCTCAAGGTGAGCACATGCTCACTTTAAAACTCGTGTCTAATTCGGGCGAAAAAAAGCACAACGAGCCGAGGAAGACGCTGCGCTCCGCAACGAGATGCTCCATCTTCATCTCGCCGGCAATCTACCTGTTCGGCTGCATGCGTGGTACCTGCTCGCACCCAGTGCGCGCACGCTGGTGCCTACCTGGGTGTGTGTGAATGTGCACGATAATGTGTGCATATTGTGCTGTGTTGGTGCGTCTTCTTCTTCTTCTCGTGAGCAGCATCAGCAGCGGTGCATCAGCGCAGGCGAAACAGCTTGTGAACCATCGTAGAGCGCAGAGTTGAAGAACTCGAGGTACCACGTATGGGTACCCCAGCTCATGCATGTGTGTATGTGTGTGTGTGCTGACTCTTTCTTCATTATCATCTGCGTATTGCAGTCTTCCTCTTTCGCTTCTTCTTCTTCTTCTCGGTTACTCGGAGGTTGGATGACTATTTGTGTATGTGTACGTGTGTGTTGGTAGCATGCGTGTTGGCGACGGTGCGCGCAGGTATGTGTTGATGGCGTATCCATCCGTATACCTGGTACGTATATACCTTCGCGGCAGGTTAGTTCTTGTGCTCTTCGTGGCCGTCCGCGGAGCGCACCGAACGAACACGGCAGGGGCAAGGAGAGGCGCTGTGGAATGCAGCGACTGCGAGAGAGCCGAGTCAGCCAGCCCGAACGCAAGAACTACTCAGTCCACTGTGCTTAAGTCGCCGAGCCGGTCGTCGAGAGAGTCGCGCCAACCCGGGGCCGTGGAGAGCTGTTGCGATTTGCGTTCATCGATGGTGTACGGCGGGCATCGCGACGCGACAACACACGTGCCATAATTGCAAAATCGAACAAGTTGCATTTGCATCTCAGTGCGGGGACCAATTAAACCAATTGCTGTTTCCTAAAGGACATTTTCGGTTCTACAACGTCCTCCTGCGACTTCTACAACTGGAACTAGTGACTTAATACCAGTACCTTACTCATACTTGAATTAAAAGATCAAAGAGTTCAATCAACATCAAGCTGTGTAACGTGTTAAAGTGTGTCTAATACTGTGTGAATTCCTAATTTTGGATTAAACCCGCATCAACTCTTCAAGAAGACCAATTAGGATAACTTTGCTCGTTTGGGGTATATCCGCAGCAAGGATTATTGGCATGAATATGCATTAAGTAAGTGAACGGGGCCGCTATGCCCTCAGTTGACCACGTTCAAACATCCATCGGCTATCTAACGAGGATTTGTTGTTTTTTAAATGTTCCTCGACGTACCTGTACTGATGGTGTGCCCTAGCGGAGTGTATGTGTGTCTGTGTGTGTGCGACGCAGCCGGTTCACATTTCGCTGGTGCGGTTTTGTTGATGATTGTTGCTGGTCGGGCTGGTGGCTGAAGGAATTTTAGAAAATTAACTTTGGAGCGTTTAAAAAACCATTACTCAAAAGGAGATAGAGGCGTTTTGGAAAACGAACGCCGCGGCGGCGCAGAGTGCGCGCGAGTAGTACGCGAGTAGCGCGGCGCTCGCGCGTTTCATGGCGTTTGGTGAACATTTCTTCGTCTTCTCCTCGTCGCCGTCGTCGGTCCGTTCTTCGTCCGGCAGCGGCGGCAGGTTGCTTGTTGTTGCCTTCGCGTGCATCTGCGCTGCAGAGACGTCGTCGCCGCGCGCCGCAGCCACACGGCGCGACCACGTTGAACTCGAACTCTTTCGCGTTCGGCGCAGGCTGCTGCTGCTGCTGCCGCTGCTGCCTTCTCTCTACCGGCCCCGTGATGATGATGGCTGGCTGCAGCGGCGTGCGTGTAACCAAAGCTCCTCTCAAGCTTCCTTCTAAACTTGTGCGTCGCAAACTGCCAACTTGCTAGCGAAAAACTCACAAAAACTCCTTAATATTCCGACAAACTCTAAAGGGTGATACTTATACAAATTGTATAACCTTTCAAGTGTCCTCTTTGACTGTAGACGTTTGCAATTCGTCCCGCCATAAAACCTAAGCGCCACCGAAAATGCAAAACGCTAGGGATCGTATTTTTCGGCTCGTTCCAAGCATTATCCGACTCTGCGGCAGCCATAAATCATAAATTACGTCCAGCGCGTTTTCGCTTCGAGAGGCCACTCTCACATTATAATAATAAATCGCTTAGTTTTTAATGAACTGCGGAGCGCTGCACAAAAGTCTCCAGCGCGCGCCGGCGTTCAAATCACCTTCCAACGTTCTAGCAAAGGCAACTTCAGGTGCCCCCGACGAACACACCCCCTAGTTTTCGAAACACCTAGGCTCCTTTTTGAAATGCGCGTTTACCTGTCGCCGGCGCGCACAACAAAACAAAACAACTCGGCCGTAAAATGCGGAGGAATCTCGAAAAGCGCATGCCGTTGGAAAAAGCAGCGCCTCAAGTGGCGCGCGCGGTTCACGCAAACGGTAGAAAAATGTGCTGCGTAAGTCACCGAAATAAGAAATTTTTTTCTCGCTCGCACAAAGGATATCAGTTTTGCGCCGCGTCATCCTCAAAATGCTTCTTGTTGCGTCCACCGAGTGACTGAAGAAAACCACAGCATCATCTTATTATTGGTTTTTCGATTCAGTTTTTGTTTAAGCTCGAGAAAATTCAATTTTTAATCTTCTTAGCTTCTTACCTGATTATTCACAAAAAATATCTTTTTATGTCTACTTTATTATCGCATGTCTCACCGTGTCGAAAATGTTTTTTAATTTGTTCCGAAGTTAGTTTTCTATTCGATATTTATTAATGTTTGTAGTTATTTTTTATACGCCTCTCCGAGTGTTTGCAATTAGCGCCTCGCGTTTGATTTACACCCGAAAATCTTGTCGTTTATTGTTATCCATCAACTCATTTGCATCGAGCGCTGTCGCAACCGATGTCCCGTTAAGTTTTTGACGACTCCTTCTGCTTATTATTTTTATTATATCCCAAACATGAAAATCTCGTAAAAACTTCTCGCATCCTCCAAATCCACACACGTATGCATGCATGTCTTCGATCGATACCACTCTAAGGTTACCATTGCAAGCGATGCAACACTTTCCCAACTTTTAAGCCCAGGCTAGGAATGAGAAAAGAGGCGAATTAGACTCGGAATTGGTGTTTGTGTTTGTTTGATGCTGGATGCTATTGGCATTCGATGCCACTTCCAAATCGAGCACACCGACGCTCCGCTGCGATTGGCCGCGCTCCCAGCTTGCGATTGCTACAAATTGATTGGCCAAGAGTGTTAAATCTTGCGGCAATTTCGAGCAGACGACTTTTCGGGTCGAGCGCGCACCAAACGCGGACGCATAGAATTCGAATTTTATATTGTTGTTTTACGACCGTGATGCGTATATCATGCGGCTGTTTATATCACTGCCAAACACAGGGCGTTGCTTGTTGATGTTTACAGGTCGCGTCCGTGCTCTGCTGTTTCGGATCGCGCATCATCGCGCACGGCCATCGCCGGTGGCGCGCGACCCGGCCAAAAGTGACCGAAACTCAATTAAAACGACGTAACAATAAAATAAAACGAAAATGGAAACATCGCGGCCGCGTTTTTATGCGTTTTGATGCGTTTCAACAAGCGCAACAACGCTCGGCGCGCGCAGATGGTCCCGGCAAGCGTGTGTAATGTATGTTATGGTGTTTTTAATTACCACTTTGTTTGTTAATTGTTCTAATTGTGCGTTATATATGTAGCGGACATTAAATTTGCGTCTCTCAAAATCGCAACGCTCGGTTAAACTCGGAAAAGCGTTTTGAGGGAAAAGATATCAGGTACAATTTGACGTTTTTTACGACATCCTGTATTTGGAAGAATGCTGACTATGCTGTTTAAGACTCGCGCAGCATAATTGCTTTATTAATATTAATAAATTAATTAAAATCATTTTTATCTGGTTCTGCTCTAGGGCATGATAAATGGTGGGACTTATTTCCGAATTCCATTTTTCACACATATTTTAGCAATTTATTTTACTAATCGTACCATAAATGTATCTTGCAAAACACTTAGACGAGGATTGATTGAGACATTATAGTTATCATTTGTCAATATCGGTAATGGCAGGTTAGTTGCAGATGCACTCAACGCCATCAGGGCTTAAGTCATATATCCTTGCTCGGGTCTGCATTATGTTTGTATGTGAGTATGTGTGTGTGTTTTATGTCCTTGCTGGTGGTATATTTATAATTCGAGCGCGAGACCACTTTGTTCGGTTGCGTCCTGCAAGTGTCCTCTTGTGTTTTGTGGCATTAGTGGTGATATTAGTTCAGCATTAGTCAACTTAGCGCAGCTCGCGCTCGGTCGCACTCAGGTGCGCAAGGTGCGCTATATGTTTCGGCATGTTTGGTAGGTGATATTCGAAATCAGCCCACGCGCACTTATCTCCTGCATACACGCATTGTGGTGCCTCTCGCTCGCCAACACGCCGGTATTTGCTCAACATTGACGCATGCCTTCCACCAGCGTGTGCTATTGTGGTGCGCGTATAAAGATATCATTTTATCTTCAAAACGACGCCATTAATCGCTGCCCACATTACTTAAAAAGAACAAAAAAATCATAAATAACCTCAGGGCGCGCGCGGACCTCTTTCGCCGCGCAGATTTATTTACGGCGTCCGCTAATTTTATGTCTCATTACGCGCCGACAAGGAGACAATGTTACACGCGCTGCTCGTTCTTAATGCTCGCGAAAACGTTTTATCGTCTGCGCCGCGTGCAATTACCGTCATCGCTGCCGAATTATAACTTCATGTGTGCGTCGTGCGGAGGCTGATCCGAAATCAATTAGAAAGTCGTCACACCAACTCGGCGAGTAATTATCTTTTTCTCGCGCAATGCAGCGTTTTGCGAGAACCCAACCCGTATTTGTACATTGTTCGGCAATTCATCCTCTTGTTAAAGCGTGTTTCGCAAAGCTATTTATGCGCTGTACCTTTCGAAAACAAAGTTGCTCGGTTCAAATCCCAGCCTAGATGGTGAAATAACATGATTACTATTACTCCTCTACTCCTCTACTCAGCTACGGCAATCATAAAAACTCATTGGGAATCACACGGCTATCAATGCACGTAATCACAAAGTCTGTATTTCTCTCTTTCCAAATCGCGTCTAATTCTCTATTATTTAAGCAGTTTTAATAAGAAAGGCGCGCTTCTCGAGGAGTGAGCGCAATCTAGATTTTTACTCGTGATACACATGCTCTTACTCGCCGCAGCAGCGGCTGGTGTTGTGTAAGTTGTAGTTAAAAAACGGATACGTGAGAATTAGCTTTTTGATGCTGGTGTTTGTGCCTCCTAGACAAAGCAATCAAAACGTTAATAAACACCATGCTAAAGCCTATAAAATTCAAATTTATTTCAATTTTTATTTTGTCTAATTGTTGTGCTACCAACTGAATTAGAGAGGAAACAAAAAATGCATGGAGAAAATTTCGATGGACAACAAAATATTCCGCTTGATTGAAGGAAAAGTTGGTGTTGAAGATGCCCGGTGCGTTTTAATTTGTCATAGCGTTAATCTACACTTATCGATAAAAAAAGGTCGTGAGCACGACGACGACGAAAAAGTTTCCTCCGGCGCGGCGGCAAAAGAAATTGAGCTCTGCGATGCGCGTGGTGGAAATTTCGGACGATACGTCGCGCGATACGCGCGCCGGGGCGATGGCAATTTAATTTAAATGCTAGCTGTCACATATTTAAGATTTTCGAACAAGTCGGCGACGCGCCACGGCAACGCGGCGCGGCGGCGCGCGCGCTGCTCGCACCAGAATGAAATAGACGCAAAGCGCGTCTGAATTTGGTAGCTCGATCGTGTTACATTCCGTCCTTTTTTGTGTGCGCGCAAGAGATGCGCACATTCGTGCGGCGTGGAAGATGCGGCCGGGCGACGACGGCAGCGGCAGCATCGGCATGTCGTATATATACACCGGAGTCAAGAGACCCGTGAGCCCGGCATCGCAAGAGAGGCACCGGACACTGAACGCGGAGAGCAAAGACCGGAGTAAACGCGACGGCGACGGTCTGCAAACTCGATCATAGTACTACTACACCCGTTCTCATCAAACTGACCAAGTCAGCAGCGCGCGACGCACTCAAAGTCAAGAGCGAATCATTGCGGACCACAATATACGCTGCATACACTGCAGCAACCGAACTTACCCGAAAAACGCTTTGCGAAACATGACCTGTGTATTTATATTAAACATTAAATATTAAAATAGTGCACCGCAGACTCCAGCCTCTCGGCTTGGTCTTTTCGGGGGCTCATGTCAAGTCTCCTCGGGTCCTTCGCCGAGCCCTTTGAAGGAAGCCATCAGCATGCCCAATGCCCACGGAATATTTTAAAAATAAAATGCTAATGTTCCACGAGCGTATAAAGTTACCTCTTGATGTTTGATGTTGTCTGAAGGGCATTTATTTGCGATTCAATTGGAGGATCGTGGATTTAATTCTCGTTCCGTTCGTTCCCATTCGGTTGTTTTGCTCGCCGGCTCTTACATCACAATAGTACCCACCCGAAAGGCGGAGAGATGCGTGTTGGTTTCGTTGCGTTTTTTTATTTCTCCGCTCTTCGTTGTATTGCTCCGGCTGTCGAAATGAAATTCATGCTTTCTTGGCGTGCACAATTTGCTCCCTTTCTCGGGCTTCTTATTGTAATTTTCTCATTACCCCAATTAGAGCTTTTATTTCAAAACGTCGGGACCACTTCCTTTTGAGTCGGCCGTACACGAATCGCACGCAATCGCCTTATTTTCTCTTACAATTCTTCAATTCTTGTGATCTTCGTGCGTGTGCCACGTATACGTACCTGCATTAACAATGCGTGAAAACCTCGGTGATCCTAGCAGTACATACAAGAAGAGCCTAAAAAATGTGTCTATTGACGATCTTTATGAATCCTAATAACCGTCTGCGTTATGACTAAATTATTTGGTTCCATACCGTACATTGTGGTGATATTAATTTGTTGTTGTTTTTTCAGAATGTATGAACCACACCGGTGATGTCCCATTACGCAGGCAGTGGCGGCAGTGGCAGCCACGCGATGGCGACCATCGTCTACCTGCTGCTGTATTGCTGCTCCATTGCGGGGGCGGCGACGGCGTCGGCTGCAGAGCACGTACGCGACCTGGAGGTCTCCGAGGGCGCCGCCGTCGGCACGCGGATTGGATTCATTGGCGATGGACTGGCGCCCGATAGTGGACCACCGTACCTCATCGTCCCAGTGGGCAGCATTAGTGTACACTCCGACCTTAATATCGATAAGGAGACCGGGGAAGTGCGTACAAAGATCCCCTTGGATCGTGAAGTGCGCGCGAGTTACTCCTTCGTGGCGCTGCCCATAAATGGGATTTATGTAAAAGTAAACGTGAAGGTTCTCGACGAAAACGATAACGCTCCAACGTTCCCCATGCCAGTAATGAGCATAGAATTTCCCGAGAATACACCCAGGGATGTGAAACGAACTCTGCTACCGGCGAAAGACCTTGATTTGGATCTGTACAACACACAGAAATACAACATTGTCTCTGGGAATGTCAACAACGCTTTTCGGTTATCGTCGCATCGCGAGAGGGATGGGGTGCTCTATCTTGACATGCAAATAAATGGCTTCCTGGACAGAGAGACGACATCTTCGTATTCGTTGGTAATAGAGGCTTTGGATGGAGGCACACCTCCATTACGTGGAGAGATGTTGGTAAATATTACCATACAGGATGTGAACGACAATCAGCCCATCTTCAACCAGAGTAGATACTTTGCAGCTGTTCCCGAAAACGCCACAATTGGGACTACAGTGCTTCAAGTGTTTGCCACCGATAGTGATGCGAATGAGAATGGTCAGATTGAGTACTTTATCAATCGCAGACAAAGTGACAAAGACGCAATGTTTAAAATCGATTCATCCACAGGAGTTATCAGTGTAAATAAACCATTAGACTTTGAAACTAAAGAACTGCACGAACTTGTGATAGTAGCAAAAGACCGTGGTCTGCAACCTCTCGAAACAACCGCGTTTGTCAGTATTAAGGTTACAGACGTCAACGATAATCAACCTACTATCAATGTGATTTTCCTGAGTGATGATGCAACCCCAAAAATATCCGAAAGTGCCCAACCTGGAGAGTTCGTAGCAAGAATATCAGTAAATGATCCTGATTCTAGGACCGAGTATTCAAACATAAATGTTTCCCTGAGTGGAGGTGAAGGACACTTTGGTTTAACAACTAGGGACAATATTATCTACCTGGTTATAGTCTCACTACCTTTGGACAGGGAGTTACAACCTAATTACACGTTAAACGTTGAAGCAACAGATACGGGGACACCACCACTTCATGCGACTAGGACTATCAATCTGAAAGTGACCGATATCAATGATAACGCACCAGTTTTCGATAAGGTAGTGTACAATGCAAACGTGATGGAAGTGTCGGATCCGGGCAGTAGTGTAGTGCAAGTGACAGCCCATGACAAAGACGAGGGTGAGAACTCGATGATTACTTACTCGTTGGTGGACACGCCTGATACGCATAGTTCGTGGTTCCGCATTGATTCGCGCAGTGGTCTCGTCACCACCAAGGCCCACGTTGATTGTGAGACCAACCCAGTGCCGCAGCTCACGGTGATAGCCACGGATAGCGGCTTCCCACCGTTGAGCAGCACCGCGAAAGTGTTTGTGACCATTCACGACGTCAACGACAACGAACCCATCTTCGACCAGAGCTTCTACAACGTGACCGTGGTGGAGAGTGAACCTGTCGGACGCTGTATTTTAAAGGTGAGCCCACACTCTTTTGACCAGTACCGATGATTTCCTGAAAATTGCAGCAGAACGATTTGATTCGAGTGAGTTGATATGTTCTGCCGGCACGCGGCCGGGCGTGTTTTCCCACACCTCTAGCGTGGTTCTTTTGTAAATGCTCGAAATTGCGCGAAACGCAGCCGCTATTGAGGCGTTTAATCGGCGTCGCAATATTGAGACACACTGGTGCCCCGGCAAGTGTGTGCACTGTGCACATACGTGTTACACGCGCGTGTGTGCGAATCTCTGGATGCCAACAGGAACGACGCCGGCCGACGTACGTGTGACGTCGAATAAATCGTGCGTGCCGGAGTTACCGGCGGTTCCGATTCCGCGAACGGCGTGCGCGCATTGTTTTTGAACGGTTTTTAGTGCGATTCGGCGAAGCGGCGAAACTCCGCCGCTATTGCGCCTAGCCACACGAGACGATTGCGATTTTATATTATCGATCACGTCCATAACCAACCCTAACTTTATGTCACGCCATGACTGACCGGCAATGAAAAGCCAGCGATGCGAAGCTGGCGTGGCGATTTTTGCGCGTTCTTTGTGATCCCCGGGTGAGGCATGTACGCGCGCAGACGCCGAAACAGACGGCCTTTTGTTAGAACTGCCATCATTGGCAAATTGATTTTCGCCCCGTTTAATTGAAAATTTAATTGCGCTCGCGGAAAAGCTGCGGCTGCGTCGCGTGGATTTGGTCCGGTTCGTAGGGGGACACAAGAATGGCCGCGCTGCGTGCGCATACCAACGCACTCCTTTTTCTCAAGAAATCCTGCTGCCCACCAGGCCGGGGGAAAAGAGATGAAAACTGGTGCCATTAGCATATTAATTGGTTGCCGTATTGATGCCGATGATGATGATGATGGCGACGGCTGAGGTGCGTCTTGCTTTGGAAAAACGAAATTGAAAAGTACGACTGATTTCAGTTTTTACACACATGAACCAAAAACAATATTTATTGACTTGCAATGAGACTTTAATAACACCTTATCTTATTTCAATAGGAAAGAGTTATTTTACATTTAATTTATTAATATATATATATGTATATATATATTTTTTTTTTTTTTATCACACCCTACGTTACAATAATGTTGATTTGGTTAGTTTAAGTTACGTTAGGTTAGAATATTTAATTATATTTTATTTTTTGGTACTTACTGGTATGTAAAGTTAGGTTGTGATAAGCTAAACTAGGCTAAGTTAAGTTATGTAAGATTAGGATTGTTTGTGATATTCTGTAATTAAAGATTTAAAATCATCAATGTCTTGTTAGTGATATATTAACGTACTTTATTCAAAACCTGAACAAAAGCTTAACATTTTGACGTGTTGAGCATAATTTGACAGAAGACATGACGTTTGAGGTTATCTATTGTACATATTGTAAAAGGTTAGAAAATTTCGACTTTGTATGTGAGGTTTTGTAGTAACTATTGCAAAGTAAGAACTCTTTGCAAGCAAACGGCGTATAATTTAATTAATTCGAAATGGCATAACAAATAAGTGCGCGGCGCATTATCATTTTAATTTATTGTAATAGTTCGCGTTGGGGTTTGCGCGAATGTCCCGGCCAGCAAGAGCACTCAGTGCGTTTGCGTTCAAGGACGCCCAGGACACCATTGAAGGAAGCGAGAAGCACGATGATGAAATCGTGCGACACACACAAAATCGCAGAAGTTTTCCAACCGCAGCGCGTTTCGCAAAATATCGTTAAAAACCCGTTAAAGCCGAATAAAAAATATGAAGCAATGTTTGGCGCACTAATTAATAACTTAATCTCCGTGCGTGAATTTAGAAATGCTAGACGGTTAACAAGCCGCAGATTAATTAACTCCAGCGCTTGTGTGTGGCGAGCGTTTTTGAGAGGACTTGGTATAATGCAGATGGATATATTTCAGACTTAAGTTGACAATAACAAAATTTGTAAACCTTGGAGCCTCGTAAAATCGCCTCGCTTTCGGGCTGCGCGCATCTCGCGGCTGAGTTAAATTCTCAGCCCGAAAATATGCCGCAACGTTGCGATAAACGAAAAAATAAAACGCGCCTGCTTCTCCTCTATATCTATACGACCAAAATGCGCGCGATACGAAAACGGCGCAGACGCGATCGAATCGTGCGACGCTCTCTCGCGCGAGCGGCGAGCAATAAAATATGGACTTGTTTTGCATCTTAGAGGCGTTATACATTGTTGCGCATCTTCCAAGAGGACGCCAAAGCCGCAGCCATGGCGAAGGCAGCCGCGTCGATGGCATTCCCACATTCTCTTGTCGAAATTATACAATATTTTATAACTGATTACGTATTTTATTATCATCACAACAAAGCATAAAGTGTGGCGTAAGGATATGCGTCGAGCGGGGAATTAAAAATCCGTCGCCAAAACGACTTTAATCGGACCACGCCGGGCCGCGCAAGGTCGAGGGCGACCCAAATCAAAATTCGCAATATTTATAATCTGGAATTACGGCAATAAACAGCGACGTTATTGGATTTCTAGTATTCGCGCTCACGCGCGCACAAAGTTCACCACGCTGAAAAACTGATACCTTAAATTTTATAATCTTAAATTATAGCGCAATAAAAATAAGGACGATGCCGTTGGAAGAAAATGCCGTGGCTTAAAATCATTACTTGTGGTTTTAACTCGAGTTTCAGTTTTAATGCCATTTACATGTAAATTAACAATCAATTTAATTCCGGAGATAGATTAGCATAAATTATATTCCGCCTTTCTTTTATTTATTGGGTTTCTGTAGTTTTATCGTTCGAGTTGCTTAAATGCTTGAAGGAACTGTTTGATGTCTAAGTCAACTGGAGGTTATAAGTTCATCTCGCCGTTCAATCTGCGCATGCGCGCATGTGTGTTTGCGGATTGAGTTCAGGCGATTCAGTTATTGAAAAGCGTGAAATGCCTGGCTTTCCACCATGGGGCCCACCATGGGCCGCCACTCACAATGGGTTGGCGTTTTTTGAGCCTGGATGTGCGCGCATTCAATTGAAATGCGATGCGACCGGGTGATCCCGGTGCAACGAGCACGCGAGGCGGATGGAGCGCGAGGATAGGCGAATGGTTCTCTTGAGGTGTGATCCGAAGTCCACCCGCTTTGGTTGGAAGACCATTTGCATGCAACGCAGACGCGTGTGTAACAATCTACGCATGCGTCGCCGACTCAGTTTGTTGAGATTCGAACGTGTGTCGCGCCTTGCACGTACGTACACGCGCCGCGTGCGCGCACTGGGCGAATGGGAATGGCAGGTTCGTTTATTTCCGCGTTGACCCACATCATCAGCGACCATCACCATGTGACTTGCGCACCTCGTCGTCGGCTCGCAAGAAGCACACATTCATGCGTTCTTCTCCGACTGCGTTACTAGTGTGTGTGTGTGTGTGTTTGAATATGAATGCATCATATCTCTCGACGCGCTTGTTCTTCGCCATGGTTACCATGGCCACCGGGGGTTATGTATGTGTGTGTGCTGTTCGTCTTCGAGCAGCATCTTCGCTGTGTTGGAGAGGTCGAGGCACGCGGCGAGCAGCGCGCTCAGCGCGGCAGGACACCGATGCGCCACTACCCGCCGCGATGAATGAATGCGCCGCAGATTGATACAATTAACAGTCGCATTGTCGAGGCAATCACAAAAACAATTTTAATTATCGCCGCGGCCGAATGCTGACCCCGACGTCGGCGGAATCAAATCACGAACGCATGCTGAACTTCAACAAAAATCAAACATTTTCCACCGAGTGTTTCGCAACAATATCAAACCACCCCAAACTTGTAAAATTTGCAACTCTCATATATAAATAAAATACAAATATTGGACTAACCTCTCTTTAAAAGTAATATTCCCATTTGACTTTACTTGAATCTAGCTTAATATCAATGTTGATAAAGTTAGAAGACACTTTTATTATGTATCCATCATAATTGCGTGATGTCCGGCTGGATGCGAAAGGGATGCTGCATGTCGCGGTGGTTATTTGCGTCGTTTTTGTCTGCGGATGCCTCCGCCTGGCGTGTGGCTGCCTGTTCATCTGGCGGGCCCGTTGCCGGCGGTTGTTTCATTCGTGGCTGGGTGCGATTGTGCGCCGCGTGCGATTTTGCGAATTCATCATTCGCGGCGAGCGCGCGCGCGCACACGCTCCGCGCGTATTGAGACGCAATTCGATTATCGAACCTCAATGCGTGCAGTAAGAGAGCAATAAGAGCGTTTAATTGTTGTGTAAGCGCGCGCTCCCTTTCGCTCTTGTTTCGCTGCTTGTGCGCCTGCGCCTGCGCCTTTTGCGCGTCGTGCGTCGGCTCGCATTCTTTCACGTTCATCACCGGCCAACATCCACAACAACAATAACAACAACAAAACAATAACAATCCTAACTACAGAGGCGGATATTTTTCAATGGAGGCGCAAATTAAATATGACAAATTTCGAATTTATTGAATGCGTCTGTTGATCTGGTTTTCTTTTACTAATCATCTTAATTAAATGGATTCAAATTACAAATTTTATTGTCAAACTATTAATATTTTTAAATTAATTAATAAGAATAGGGTAATAAGAGAGTAATAAAATACGATGGTGGTCCATTCAAAACAACAGTCCAACTTCGGGTACTTTCTCCTATTTACATCCTAGATAAATATGACAATGTTTTTGGTAAAGTCAGGTTTATTTACTCTTACTTAGCTTTGCTTAAGTTATATTTGGTTAACTTTAGTTAGGTTAGATTACATTAGGTTATGTAAAGTGAAGTTGGACTAAGTGATGAATATGTTTTGCTTAAATAGTCTCAGAAAAGAACTAAATATGGTTGTATCCAAAAGCCTATTGAAAATATTTTGAAAGTAAGAGTAATTGCATATGCACGTCATGTCAATCAATAATTTATCGATTAATAAATTACATTTCAGTTGAATGTGGGTCAATTGGACAAAACTGTAAATTTCACTGCGCACGGTTTTGATCAGTTTGATCATTTTAAACGCATCGATTGCCACGATCCGAGTTGATGATGCTGATGATGACAGGACATGGGTAGGCAGAAGTTCGTTAGCGCATAGCTAACTTTCACCCAGCATTGAAATCACTTGCAAACCAGCAACACTTGCACGAAAGCAACACTTGCACGAAACCATTCAAATCTTTCGCGTCACCAATCGCCGCGCGTTTTGATTCACAGCTCACAGGTGCAATACAAAGGTGCGTTGAGCAAACATAGATAATTTCACTTTTATTGCCCATTTCCTGATGATAACCCGTCATTTTCTCGT
>JAODGA020015905.1:0-12654 GCA_027574885.2 Drusilla canaliculata | reverse complement strand
TGAGCTGTGACTTAAGAGGATTCACATAAATTAATTCAACTCACGTTAATTGGAAAACCACACTTTTATTGTATTTTGTATACTGTAGTTCAAAGGTGACTTAAATCAGTTATTTATTGCTTCCTTATAATTGTTTAATTTAATAAAATAATTTAAATTCAAACAAAATAAATATAAATTTCAAGAATAGTGACTTAAGAAATGTGACTTTAGTTAAGTCACCTTTGCAACGAACAGTGTAACAGTATACCTAACAGTCCTAACACATATCGAAGATGTTTTATTGTTATTTACAGTAGGTTAAAAGTGACTTAAGTAATTAATACTTAAGTTAAGCCATATAAACAATCTTCTAAATATAAAGGTTTTTTACAATTACATTTAAATTAAATTTAGTGTATAATAAATGTTTATTGTGTATTAACTATAGAACTTAAGTCAAGTTACATAAGTTAAGTCACCTTTAAAATTATTTAATATTAATAATTTTTTAGATTCAAATCAAAAAGCCATAAATCATAAAATTATATTATTTACTATTCCACAGAAGTTACTTAAGTAGCTTACACTTAAGTTAAGTCAAAGAAACAATAAACATAAATTTATATCTTATATATTATATTAATTATATTTCTGTAGCCCATAAATATATTTATTAGTTTTCAGCAAGTGACTTAAGTCATATGACTTATGTTAAGTCACCTTTAAAACGACTTTAATTAAATTTATGAAAATCTAAACAAATTGGTCTTATTTAATATGTAGTAAATGAAAACCTAATAAAACTAATTTGCATTTAAGTGTACTTAAATTAAGCCAACTTTACTTAACTTCAAGTCACATCCGCAATAATGATACAACAAATTAAATAATGCATGCGCGGATTTGCCGTAGACAATGTAGCAGGTTTATCAATCAAAGCCATCTTGGCTTAGCATAGTTTGACTTAGCACAGGTTGACTTAAGAGACGGCGGCGCGGGGAGTCCAAAGTGAATCAAGGTGGAGATGTTGCAAACTGCAGTGCGCAATAATCGCCACATTATGTAAGTCCGAAAAAATCAGACTACGGAAACGGATCAAGGACTCTGCGCCTGCGTCGTCGCCGGCGCACGCCGCGGAGCGTGAGAATTAAGGATGTAAGCGATGTGCGCCTGCGCACACACACACGCGCGCTCAGCTACAGCGCAACTAACGGTTGTCTTCGCCAACGTGCCTCGCACAAGACAATGGCATCCACCATCCTCCAAGCATCCTCACGTAAAGATAATAATAACACACACACATACATTCACACAGGTATATACACATCGATGTGACTTAACCTGAGTAACATAATTTTGTTTCGTATTACTAGACGCGGCTGTAATTGACTTGGCTAAACAGCGTTTAGCTATTCTTTTGTCCATTGTCTTAAGTATCATAATTTTACACTTTTAAATTATAATTTATTACTCCTTTTATAGCCGACGCATGCAAACAGCGATAATGCCTAGGTTGGTGTTTACCGATTTTTGTCTGCGGCGCAAATTAAGTAGATTTAAATTAATGCGACTCAAGTGAGCGTAGCGCATCGTGGATTAATTACTATTTATTTAGTTTTTATTTGTTATTTCATTATTAAATAATTAAAAATGTATACTTGTTTATGATAAGCAGTATGACTTAAGTAATATGATTTAAGTCAGGTTAGAGAATATGACTTAAGTCAATTTTTAGCAAATGCAAGTTGCAGATTAAAAATATTGAATTAAGAAATTTAATATCTTGCTTAAGTTAACTTTAGATTGACATATAGCTTACATAGCTTATTTTGTGTTATCTGATGCAATTGGTGTAATATATAAAATGATATTGATTTTATACTAAATATGTTACTTAAGTCATGTTAGTTAAGTCAAGTTACCTAAGTCAAGTAAGTTAAGTTAAGCAATAAGACATTTAAGTGCCTTGAAAATATTTTATAATTGCTATTGTTTAATACATGCTGAGTAATTTAATATTACGTAGAATCTAATATCTTAGATTATGTAGGATTAAGTTAAGTACAATTGGATTAGGTTAAATAATATTTATTTAATATAAGTTAGGTTAGGTTAGGTTACTTTAGGTTAGGTTACATTACGTTACGTTACGTTAGGTTAAGTTAAGTTAGGTTAGCTTAGATTAGCCTAAGATAGTGCCTAGGTTGGCGTCGACTTAAATTAAGGCGACTCAAGTGAGCGTAGCGCATCGTGGATTAATTACTATTCATTTAAAATTTATTTGTTATTTCATTATTAAGTAATTAAAGAGTTAAACTTATTTATGTTAAGCAGTAGGACTTAAGTAATGTGACTTAAGTTAAGTCAGTAAAGTGAATATGACTTGAATCAATAATAATCAAATGTTTTATATTGAAAAAGAAAGTTGTATATTAAAAAAATGGTTCAATTATTTTGATATCTTGCTTAAGTTAACTTAAGTTTATTCATATATAGCTTAAATTGTTTATTCTGTGTTATCTGATCCAATGTTTGTAATATATAAAATGATATTGATGACCTACTAAAGTTACTTAACCTAGGTTACTTAAAGCGTTTTTACGATTTATTAATTAATTCAAACATATGACAGATGTATGTAATATTTAGTTATCGCTATTATTGTTGTGCAAGTATAACTAAGTCACTTAAGTTAAGTAATATGTCATTTAAGTGCTTTAAAAATATTCTATAATCGCAATTGCTTAATATATGCTGAGTAATCTAACATTTCGTTGAATTTAATGTCTTTTATTATGTAGGATTAAGTTAAGTACAATTGAGTTGAATTCAGTAATATTTGGCTAACTTAAGTTAGGTTAGCTTAAGTTAGGTTAGGTTAGCTAACAAAATATACTTGTTTATGTTAAACGGTATGACGTAAGTAATGTGACTTAAGTTAAGTCAGTAACTTGAATATGACTCAGGTCAATACTAATCAAATGTAGGTACAAGGTGTATATTGCAAATGTTTGTTTAATGATTTTGCCAATTTAACTTAAGTTAATTGATTAATTGCTTACATAACTTAATCAGTTTTATCTGAAGCAAGTGAGGTAATATATAAAATATTATTGATTCTATGCTTATTTTGTTACTTAAGTCAAGTTACTGACGTCAGGTTACTTATGTCAAGTTACTTAAAGCATTTTTGAGATTTATTAAGATATTTAAACACACGGCAGATCAATTTAGTTATCGCTAATGTCGTGTAAGTATAACTCAGTCACTTAAGTTAAGTAATATATCATTTAATTGCCTTGAAATATTTTATAATTGCAATTGTTTAATGTACGCTGAGTAACCTAACTTTTTATAGAATTTTATATTATTTATGTAGGATTAGGTTAACTACACTATGATTAGGTTAAGCAGTATTGAGCTGACTTAAATTAGGTTAGGTTAGGTTACGTTAAGTTAGGTTTCAAAAATATACTTAAGTCAAATGTTAAGGTTACTTAAGTATATTTTTAGTGTTCCAATTAAAGTATTTTACATTTCCTACTTGACTTAAGTTTACAAATGATATTATTTTAACATTTGAAACAGGTTGAGAAAAAAGAAACAAATATCAAATTGGTTTCACTCGGGCAAGGTTAAATATAATAACATAACATTAACTGAGGTTAGTTTCGCCGTCTGAATGAAGTCGACTTTTCTGCTTCGTTAATTATAAAGATTACTTTTATGTAACGCATTTTTTTCCATTGTGATGCGCAACACTCGACCTTGACAAACACACATCGCAGAAACTTGGAAATAGAACGACGTTTTGCACTCAAACACGCACACGCACACAATACACATATATTTGCACAACGTGTGTGAATAAGTGGGTGCATACAGCTTTGCTTGCTTTGCAAAACTGCTGCCAGTCAGAAGAATCGCGCATTGCTCAATTTCAATTAAAACATCACGTGTTATGCAACCGGCACAACGCGCTGTCGCGCACGCGCAACGCAATTAAGCGCCGTATAAACTGCGCTAAAATGCGCACAATATCGCGT
Organism: Drusilla canaliculata; assembly: GCA_027574885.2. Taxonomy (NCBI): domain Eukaryota; kingdom Metazoa; phylum Arthropoda; class Insecta; order Coleoptera; family Staphylinidae; genus Drusilla; species Drusilla canaliculata. The sequence continues at coordinate 8,626 of JAODGA020015905.1, read as the reverse complement.
GTAGTAGTAGCGCAGCTAGTTGGGCTTTGTTTATGTTCGAACACATCGTTCTGCGGTTGTCGGTCTATTGTTTCCGCTAATGACAGACGCTTAAATAATTAATATGGGAAGAATTCGTTTTATTTTTATTTTTTACTACAGTCTTTGCTCGAAACTGGAACGCGGAGGAAACCTTGGACTCGTCCGCAGTGCTGCGCACGCGCTAAACAATCGCAGATCGTTTATGCCTTTATAAATCTTCTTATTTCGCTGTTTGATTGTTTCATGCTTGCATATATGTGGAAATGGGAATTATGTGAGTAGTGCATGTGTTATTTTGTAAACTTAAGTCACTACACTTAAGCCATATAAATATTTAATTTAATTTTTTGTTTGCTATAATTTAAATTTATTAAATGATCCATATGTAGAAATTTGGTATCAGTTGATATGTTACTTAAGTCATGTTACTTAAGTTAAGTATTCTTTAAATATTATTATTATTCTTTTATTCTTCAGTTATTACAAGTCAATCTGTTAAAAATTGTTTTATTAAACATTTATCAAAACTGACTTAAGTTAAGTAATATGCTAAGTAATGTAATATAATTGAATTTGGCTTTGCTTCGGTTAGGTATGCTTATATTTGGTGAGATTACATGTTAATAATAAGGTTTCCTAAGTTAAGTCACATTTTAAGTTTGAACCTAAGTCATATAAATATTTGTTTTAGTTTTTTGTTTGCTATAATTTAAATTAATTATTACATAGTCCTTAAAAATGAATATGATATCAGTGTATATGTTACTTAAGTCAAGTTACTTAAAGTAAGTTTTTATTTCAAAGTTTTTATTATTACTCTTTTATACTTTAATTATTACCAGTCAATCTAGTCAAAACTGTTTTAATTAACATTTATCATAAACTGACTTAAGTTAGGTAATATGTTAAGTAATGCAATATCGTTGAGTTTAGTATTGCTTCGGTCAGGTAGATTTATGTTTTGTGAGATTAGATGTTAATAATAATGTTTCTTAAATTAAGTCACATTTAGGTTATAACATAAGTTATATAAAAATTACATTTATGTCAATTATATATTTGTTTTATTATGTTTAATACTATTTAAAATCATTCTTATATGAGCCATAGTAACAAATTTGATATGAGTTGATATGTTACTTAAGTCATGTTACTTAAGTTAAGTTTTCTATAAATGTATATTATTATTATTCTTTTATACTTAAATTATTACAAATCAATCTGTTCAAAACTGTTTTATTTAACATTAATCATAAATTGACTTAAGTTAACTAATATGTTAAGTAATGTAATATTATTGAGATTTTTTATTAGGTTTGGTAGGTTTGTGTGCGGTGAGATTGGATATTAATAATAATGTTTTTTCAAAGTTAAGTCATATTTGAAGTTACAACTAAAATCATATAAATGTTACAGTTAAGTCTAATAAATATTTGTTTTAATTTTATGTTTTCTACTATTTAAGTTCATTCTTAAATTGCCCATAAAAGTAAATTAGATATCAGTTGATAGATTACTTAAGTCAAGTTACTTAAGTTAAGTTTGGTTTAAATGTAATTTATTATTATTTCTTATACTCAAAATATTACAAATCAATTAGTTCAAACTTTTTTTAAATAACATTTCTCTGTAACTGACTTAAGTTAAGTAATAGGTTAAGTAATATAATGCCACTGAGTTATTTTTATTAGGTTATGTAGGTTTATGTTCGGTAAGATTTAATATTAATAATAATGTCTTTTAAATTAAATCACATTTAAAGTCACAACTCAAAATATATAAAATTTACACTTAAGTCAAATAAATATTTGTTTTAAATTTTTGTTTTCTACTATTTAAATTCATTCTTAAATTAGTCATACATATAAATTTGATATCAGTTGATATGTTACTTAAGTCATGTTACTTAAGTTAAGTCTTCTATAAATGTATTTTATTATTATTCTTTTATACTTAAATTATTACAAACCAATCTGTTCAAAACTGTTTTATTTAACATTTATCATAAACTGACTTAAGTTAAGTAATATGTTAAGTAATGTAATATTATTGAGTTTTTTATTAGGTTTGGTAGGTTTGTGTGCGGTGAGATTGCATATTAATAATAATGTTTTTTCAAAGTTAAGTCATATTTGAAGTCACAACTCAAAATATATAAAATTTGCACTTAAGTCAAATAAATATTTGTTTTAATTTTCTTTTTCTACTATTTAAATTCATTCTTAAATTAGTCATACAAATTAATTTGATATTAGTTGATATGTTACTTAAGTCATGTTACTTAAGTTAAGTCTTTTTTAAATGTATTTTATAATTATTCTTTCATACTCAAATTATAACAAATTAATCTGCTTAAAACTGTTTTATTTTAAATTTATTATAAACTAACTTAAGTTAAGTAATATGTTAAGTAATGTAATATCATTGAGTTTACATTTGCTTCGGTTAGGGCTACCTATGTTCGGTACATTATTAGTAGTAAATCAGTGGAGTTTGCCCAAAAAAAATGAGTTATCTCCGTTTTAGGGCATTGAAGGGTCAATGAACTTTGTAATTCTTAACAACCAAGAAAGTAGTCTCTGTAACACCAATCATAATTCAAAAGCGGGTCAACCGATTTTGATAATTTTTTTATTGTTAGAATTGTCTTTACTTATAGTAGGATAATTTATATTAAAATATTTATTTTTCATACAACTAGTTTTATTTTTCAATCAAATTTTAAAAAATGGAAATATGAATAATAATAATATTTCTTTAACGAACGTGTATTTGTATTAAAATTGCTGAAGGTAATTCTGATAAAATACATCCTCTTGAATGGCAAGCAACAACAAGTTGATGTAATAATGATTATTCTCATCCTGCATGTATTCATTTAAGCGCCTGCCGCAATGATCACGCTCCGTACCTAGAAGAATTAGACTACACATGTATATAAAAACAATTGATCACCTCATCTCGATTCAATTCACTTCACTTTTGCCGCAGCACGGCGAATACAAATTGCCAGGCGCAAACAAGGTCAAATAAAATGATAAATCGTCGGTGTTCTTGCGCATTCAAAGAAACGCGCGTCGATCTGCTTGTAATAAATTAATAAATATCAAAAAAGCGCCTCAATAGACAATATTTAAATATTAATCGAATTCGTACATCTTTTTCTCCCTGTAATGCCATTTGCTGCGAAATTATGTATTCCAGCGCTGACAAGATAATAAATTGTTCTTGAATATTTTTTTATCTATCTGCGCACAGTTTATTTATGTCGATTTGTGCAATTATTTATTCTGCATTGACTAAATTGTGCAAAGCGATGCGCTAATGCTAATAAACCTTGGATTTTTTATTATCTACAATCGACATTCAACACGTTTAAGATGATGTGATGTCTATAGGAAGCGTCTTTGGGTATTAATTGTTTTCACAATCACTTTTGGGCTTTTTGTGTCGTTTTACAAGGCAGTAAAAGTGCAGCAAAAAGAATCGCACATCATCGCGTCAACATAGATGGCGTTGTGTTGGTGTTGGTGTTAGCGCGCGCTCGTGTTGCTGTTGTTTAGCGGCGCCTTTTTTTATCGGGTGTTTTGTGGTCGTGCTGTTATTGGATTGCGGATGATTTCCATGATTGCGATCGATTACGCGGCGATTACGGCCGTCGCCGCCATTTTGGACACGTTCGCGCATGCATTCGACAATTCAGCGAGATGTATCGACAGCTGCTGTTCCCGCGCGCAGAGCCGATGATTGTTGAGCGAAAAACGTGTGCATCATTAAGTCGTGCACATGCACCTGAAAACAATCGCAATCGGGAATATGCAACCACTGCGCATCGGTGCAAATAAGTCTTGGTGCTATATTAGGTCTACATTGATTTGTGTAGCTATATCTACATTGTAGTTGATTTTATTATGATTTTACACTTTCTAGAGTAAATCTGTTCATGAAATATTACAAACAAGCATTTTTTTTAGTCCATAATATGTTTTACAGAAACGATTTTTATTTGTATATAGCTCTATAATTAGCTTTAGCAAATAACGCATACTTTTTAAAATAATCCTAGACTTTGTTTGTTTCTTCTTTAAAGTTTAAAACACTGCTTAAACAGTTTACTTCATAAAAACCATTAATGACTTAAGTTAAGTCACTTAACTTAAGTTACTTAACTTATTGTTAGAAGACTATTATTAACATCTAATTTCACCAAACACCTATCTAACCGAAAAAAACCCTAACTCTATGATATGACATTACTTAACATATTACTTAAGTCAGTTTATAAGTGTTAAATAAAACGGTTTTGAACAAACTTATTTGTAATCATTTGAGCAGAAAGAAAAATAATAAAATTCATTTAAAGAAGACTTAAGTTAAGTAACATGACTTAAGTAACATAACAACTGATATAAAATTTATTTTTATGGTTAATTTAAGAATGAATTTAAATAGTAGAAATCAAAAAAAAATAAAACAAATATTTATTTGACTTTAGTGTAATCTTTATACGATTTGAGTTGAAACCTCAATTGTAACTTAACTTTAAAAACATTATTATTAACATCCAATCTCACCGCACATTAGTCTACCATATATAATAAAAAAATTCAATGATATTACATTACTTAACTTATTACTTAACTTAAGTCAGTTAGTGAGAAATGTTAAATTAAACAGCTTTGAACAGATTGATTTGTAATAATTTGATTATAAAAGAATAATAATAAAATACATTTAAAGAAGACTTAACTTAAGTAACATGACTTAAGTAACATATCAACTGATATCAAATTTATTTTTATGGCTCTTTCACGAATGATTTTAAATAGTAGGAGACAAAATCACTAAAACAAATATTTATTTGACTTAAGTGTAATCTATATATGATTTCAAATGTAACTTCAAATGTGACTTAACTTAAAAAAACATTATTATTGATATCCAATCTCACCAATCTCATATAAGTCTACCAAACCTAATTAAAAAGACTCAATGATATTACATTACTTAACTTATTACTTAACTTAAATCAATTTATGAAAAATGTTAAAATAAACAGTATTAAACAGATTGATTTTTAATGATTTGAGTATAAAAAAAGTAAAATACATTTAAAGAAGACTTAATTTAAGTAACATAACTTAAATAACATATCAACTGATATTCAACTTCTTTTTATAGATTAAGGATGAATTTAAATTATAGCAAACAAAGAACTAAAACAAATATTTATTTAACATAAGTGTAATTTTTATATGACTTAAGTTATACCTTAAATTGTGACTTAATTTAGTAAACATTATTATTTACATCTAATCTCACCAAACATAAACCTAGATAACCCAAGCAGTGCTCAACTCAATGATATTACATTACATAACATATTATTACTTAACTTAAGTCAGTATATGATAAACATTAAATAAAGTAGTTTAGAATAGAATGACTTGCAATAACTTTTAATGCCTTAAACGGTAAAAATTCAATTTACCTAAGTCTTGGGTCATTGACCTTCTGAAATAATGTCTGTCATATTGAACTTGCTACAATTTTATAATTACGAATATTTTGTCATCAAATGTGGTTTTCATTAATACAACTTATACATTATTTCTTAGTAGGCGTTACTATATACTCCCTCAAACAAAGTTCATTGACCTTTTATTACCCTAAAACATACACCACTTAAGTTTTAAGAAAACTTTGCTGACCTACGACTAATATTATTAAATGACTAAACATGATCTTACAATCAGAGAAAGTGTGATGTAATTTTGGGAATAATATTTCCTGGTCATTGACCTTCTGGCTGTTAACACCTTTCCTCCATTTCAACTCATATCTCTTGTGTAGACACATCCTCATTTCGCAACATGAGGAAAGTTATTAATAAGCCATCTTAAAATTATGCTAAGCGTATTTTCAGGAAAATATTCCTCCGTCGAAGAATACATGCACACATGCTCCGGTCGGAGTGGAGATAATTTACGAGCGATATTTAAAGTCGTCGTCTCGTAACGACGCGCAAACGTCGCCTAATGCGCTTCGAAATTATCTATAATACAAGCTGTAAATTAAATCGAATGAAAAGCGACACACTCAAACACATTTTCCACGCAACTCCTCTACTCACACAAACACACACATATATACACACATGCATATGCATGCATTGCTGTGTAGCCAAACGGGTTTTGTTTTTCCTGCCTCCTGCACGGCAACCGTGGCGTTTTATAAGCGATAAAATTTTTCGTCGTTCGGTCCACAACGAGCTGGTGCGCACGCCGCACGGCGTTTATGCGTTTGCGTCGCATTTTAATGCGTTTAATGCTTTTAATGTGCATTAAGCGCATTATGCGCGCGCACCTTCGATTTTGTTTGTTCGCCGCAGCGTCCGATTAATCCGCGCATTTTATTGGCGCATCCGCACAAAAAATGCGTGCCCTCTAGCCGTCAAATAAAACGCATCTTTAGATTGGTTTTACTTATGCTTTTGAGCATGCGCATGCGCATGCGCAAAATTGAAATAATTTTAACTCACATTTAATGCTAGAGGTAAGACGCGCGTGTGTAGAAGGTAGGAGCGTGTGTTCCTGATTTGCGGGCTTGATTATTGACTATTAAAGTCGTATTTGATTCCGATTCCAATTGCTGAGTACAATGTGCATCATGAATCATGATGCAGTTTGTGTGTGCGCGCGCATACGGCACACGCAAGCGTGCTGGCAAACGAAACATGCGCGGCCGGTAACCGTGAAAGTGCATCTTTATTTTAACCTTGGTCCAATTACTAGGCAAACACACCTGTAATCAGCGGCGGTATGAAATTGTTCATTACGAATGCATTCACAGCGCGCTGGAGAATGCGCTGGAAGTCGGCTAGAGTCGTCGAGAAAATGAGCAGTTTACTTGGTATATGCAAAATGGGTTGCCTAGATTTACACGCAAAATATGAGTCTACAATTTTACAGATGATTCTTAAATTTTCTAAGTCAATAGTGAATTAGGTTACAATGTCATAATAAAAAGAAATTAAGAATACGAAGGCTTAACACCAGATTTTATTTAAGTAAAATTGTGTTTGTTTGACCCTTTATAACTCAAGTTAGGTTAGGTTAGGTTAGGTTAGGTTAATTTTTCTAAGTTAATAGTGAATTAGGTTACAATCTCATAATCAAAAAAGTTTTAAGAATACAAAAACTTAAGACTTGATATTATTTAAGTAAAATTGTGTATGTTTGACTCTATATAACTCAAGAGCGACTGGACCGATTTACAAGATTCTTATTATATTAGATTTGTCTTAAGCCGATATAAGATAATAACTACTAACACACACACAAAGTTTAGGGAAACAGTTAGGTTTCCTAAGTTAATAGTGAATTAGGTTACAATCTCATAATGCAAAAATGTTTTAAGAATACAAACGCTTAACACTGGATTTTATAAAATTGTGTATGTTTGATCTTTTATAACTCAAGTTAGGTTAGGTTAGGTTGAGTTAGGTTAGGTTAGCTTAGGTTAAGTTAGGTTCAGTTTTCTAAGTTAATAGTGAACTAGGTTACAGTCTCATAATGCAAAAAAGTATTAAAAATACAAAAGCTTAACACTAGATTATATTTAAGTAAAATTGTGTATGTTTGACCTTTTATAACTTAAAAACGACTAAACCGATTTAGATGATTTATATATTATTAAGTTTGTTTTGGGCCAATATAAGATAATAACCACTAATACATAAAAAAGTTTAGAGAAACAGCTAGTAGTTATTCCAATATGTATAATGAACTAATTAAATTGTTTGTGTTTTGGTAAAGTTCGTAACCCAAACTTTCCTCACTTCTCTAGAGATAAACATATACTCACAAACACTCACCTAATGACTGTACAAACAAATAAAAATCCGAGATGAATAAACGCCAAAGCTATTAAGCTATTAGAGTATTAGCTCAGTCCACGCGAGGGAAATGCGGCGCGGCCCAACCTGACGCTATTAATTTGGCTTCGCAAACAAATTGCGTTCGCGTTTAATGATCAAAGTAATTAGCCATCGGCGAGCCTCATCATTCATGCACACATTGCCTGACATTTGTACATAGATCGATCCGTGGCAGGCATGCAACAGCGCAGACGCACAGACGCAGCATCTCAAAGTGTAGCAAGTGTAGCAAATCGGCGCCGCGATGAATGCGCCGATGAAATTATTAATTTAATTTCACCTCGGCGCGCGGCTTTGTGCGGCGATGTACGACAATGCGTCGCGGCGCTGATTGAATTCTGAATTCATTCTGAATTCACTCATATTCCAAACGTTGCAACGTTGTGCCGTGTGATGATGGGATGATGGGATGCGGAGTAGCAGCTGTTGCGCGCGCATCCGATAATGAAATATTTCGCGCGTTAATTGCATATCTGGAGCAGGATAATAGGCGCGGTGCAAAGCTGGGCAAAGCAGCGGATGATCGCGGATTTTTCAACGTATCATGATGGGCCTGCAAACGGGGGTTACAATGCGCACGCCGCACGCGGAATAATCGCAGAGCGTATTCAATTTTCGTTGGCGTCGCTTTTTGCCCACATACTGGCGTGCAAATTGCCATCACTT
>JAODGA020015885.1:0-10751 GCA_027574885.2 Drusilla canaliculata | reverse complement strand
CGCCGACGAAACGCTGAGAGACGCCGGCAAACAATAGGAGGAAGACAAGCAATCACAACAGCAACGAGAGCCACAGCTACGGAATATGCGAAAATAATGTATATAATTCGAACGCACCTCGCCAGTCTCCGGAGAGAAACAACTTACAAGTCATGTTGGCGAACAATGCTATCACCGCTGAAAAGCGGCACTTAACGAAATTACGCCTAAACAGCGCACGTCAGACGGAAATGAAATTGTTCACGAATTTATTCAACGTTAAATTGAATTCCAAAAAAGCACAATAAACACATTTAATTACAAGTTTTATAAAAGCTTAATACAAATAAGCATTTAATAGTTATACCGTTACCCCTACCACTCACATACAACGCCACCATGATGGTACGTATGGTAACCGTTCTTTACAAATAAAAACATTTTCTTTCGTCCCAAAGCAATTCAAAATTAAATTAATATTCTAAAAATAACACCACAACTACAGTCATTTTACAGTTAGAGTAATTTAACATCAACACCATTAAATTTTACGTTTATTTTCGCTGGTTTGAATATTTACTTTGAAGTCAACCGAATAACGAAAAAAAAAACACAAAATTACCCAACACAATACATACACAAATAAAGTCATTATGTCTTCCTGTAGATGTAAAGTTTTCCGTTTTATATATTTTTATGAATACAAGCCTGAGCTAAGTCAAACCTGCGTTACAGCTGATGCATATGCATTTAACTATGCAGGAAATACTGAATTCATTAACAGAATAACGTACAATAAAGTCACAATCACAATTTATAATTTACAGGACCCCATAAAAACACAGCAATGTGGGAATCTCAAACATCCAAGCATGTTTAAAACTCTATACTATAAAACCGTAAACTCAAACTTAGAAAAAAGGCACGATGCATTAATCAATGTTGAGCGATTCAATGTTTTACGACTCAACACGCAACGCACTGCCACGTGATGAAACTAATAAGGCCTAATGATATATTGTTCATCTTGAAATGTACACTGTTACTGGTGACATTCTTTTTTTCACATTAGATCCAACAACAATATTAATGTCTTGTATACATTGGGGCGATGCAAGGACGTCTAATATGAATTCGTGGTGAAAAACTGGTAGAGGTGTGACCATTAGGCGTATAATGAATGGCGTTAAATAAATAAACAATTTGTAAATTGCGCGTAAAGCAAGCTGGTGGGTAAATTAACAATTTAATGCGTTATTGGCGTGTTTGTATGTGTGTGTTGGTGATTGTGTGGTGGAATCGCGTAGGTTCGCATGGAAGGACACACCGCAATAAATGCTCGACTCGCGCTGGTCGTCCTTATATGGTGTCGCTTCTAAGCTGCGACACCAACGAAGACGTAATATGTCAGTAACAAAAACCATCGCTTAGTAATCGCCTTCGATGTGGATTCGCAAAGATGTCAGATGACATCATGGCTGGTGAGAAAATGTTTGGGGTGGCGACAGTGGCAGATCAGTAGAAAATATGACGCCATATCAAATAACTCTTGATTCATTTATGTTTAACTCAAACATTACAACGGTCAAGTGTAAGGTGTTGTCGTTGATATTAATGAGAACGTCCATATGTAATTTTAGTACATTTCAGTTGATATGCTTTGTAGAGATGACAGCATTGTATTATTGAATAGATTATCTTAAAATTATTTAATAATAACCACAAGTGTCTGTTCACGCTTTATGACTAATTTGAAGTAAGCACTCTGTTGGAATAGGAAGTAACGCATTTCGCACCATTTGCGCACAGAAAATTGTCCTGGACGTTAATGTACGCAATTTCGTATGATTGATGTTAAATTCGGATGCTTGTTCGTACATATTAACTGACTTACAGTTTTAACTGACTTATGGTCATTTGCACGAAAAAGTCAGTCACATCGAAGACGCTTGGTTGCTTTACGCGTATGCGGAAACAGTGCACTCGTCGCGCGTCGCATAAAGTGTGACGATCACGCTTGACGCTGCAATAATTATGATTAATTTCGCGCCGACAACGTGCGCGCACACGCGGGTCAACATATTCAGCCGGCGTTCACTCACATGGCGTTATCATTCGCTGCGTGCGCTGAAATTTCCCGAGCGCGGCACATTAGGCACCTAGCATTAGGCTAATGGTAGCCATGTGGTGGACCATGATGGCGTTCGGATGCAAGACGAGAACGGCGCGGAAGACACGTAATGCCAGTGCATGACAAACTCAATCTGATGATGGGCAGCCACGGCGCGCGCGCGCCGATGACTGCGGATGAATAGCTGGCATTCCAGCGGGAATCGAATCAAAAGCGTATTTACATTTGCCACGGCCGGAATGCCTTCCAACCTGGGCGTAGTGCACGTCGGGTGTGTATCATTAGTGTAATTATACGAATGCCGTGGCGTTATGCCATTAATGCGCGGCGGATTTGCGCGCGGCGTGCCAATTCGTCGCGTCCAGATGCGCAGCGAAAGCGCGTCTTGATTCTGTTTGATTAACAGAACGCGGCGGCGGCGTGTGTGCATGTGTGTGCGTCTGAAGATAAGGCCAGCCTTGTCTCCTCGGGCCGTCAGCTGAGGTGCACCAATTAATTTGCTGCGATTATTCGTGTGAATTAGAGCTTGAGTGCGTTTTTCTCTCTGGACTAATTAGTCATTCATCAATTGCCATAGATAAGTGTATTCAAAATCTCTTTGGAAAGATTGTACAATGGATTAATTAGGTTTTCAGAATGGTAAATAGAGAAACTTTTAGTTTAAAAGAGCTGCCATCTATAATCTGTCATCTATTACTTTTGAAAGTACTGAAATAAAATGTTATATCTTGTTATAACTTACGGCGAATTTGCTCTGAATTATCTTAGAGTGTAAGGTCTAATTTGGGTACAAGTACACTTAATATAATTCAAGTTGACATAAAATTAACCTAATTTCTCATTATCTGTGTAAACAAAATCTATTAAAATCCGTAATAATGTGATTTACTACCATTAGAGTAGATCGTTAAAAAAAGATATCTTGATCAATTCCATTATGTAGATTTTATTTTTTCCACAATCACATGCAAACGTAATCATAATGTACCATTTTGCATGCACTAAAAGCTGACCCTAACGTTAAATAAATCTGTTATGAGTTCATAACACCACTTGTTGCGTTAACATATGAATCACGAGTCTCCTATATCTATACATGTGCGTGCTATACACTGCAAGTGTTTGTTTGCCACTCAAATGCATTTTCGCATATGGACGTGGGATAAATAGCGGACGTAAAACTCATCAATAGGTTTTTCACCCCACTTATCAGGCTTTATCTACACTTATTACAACATAAAAATCGAATAAAAAGAACAAAAGCTAACCTATCCCAATCTGATGGCCATAAACCATTCTTAAACTAAATAATAAGTTACTATTATTTAATTTTAAATATTCTACACCCGAAGAAGCTAGAAAAGAATTAATAATATACATATATTCAATTTTACTTTCATTTTAAAACATATATTAATAATTCTTTAAACTCAGTCTTAATCATGCTGCAATATATTAGAGATTCCACTATGATATTTTAAATTAAAATAGTGTATATGGTTCCAAATTAATTTCGATGATGCACTCGTTATTGTCCACTGAAGCGTTACAAAAGCATAAAAGACGTCGCGTCGCCCCGACGACGGCAATTAAATCTTATAATTTAAAACAATTTTCACGGACGTCGTGGCGTTTGGAGTTTATGGCAGAAAATAATTACGGCGCGGGCATAACTCGGATCCGTCCATGCCGATCGACATCACATCGTATGCACAAAAGCTCGCTGAAAGTCAAGCTCGCTGCGCTACGCGCACACACACGCCGCTGACTTAAATCGCACACGCTTACTTACCCACACGGGCGCGTAACATTACATCGTGCAAAAATGGTCGCTGCACCGCGGTGCGATGATGATGATGATGCACGATACGCAAACGCGAACAAATTCGCATGCAGGCATGCATGCGATTTGTCGAAACGATAAAACAAGCTCAAGCGGCCCATCAACACGTGTACGTTCAGCTCTAAGCTCAAGCACAACCGAGGCTGGCTTTGTCCGATTGTGTCCCAAGATCGTTATTGAGTTATTAAAATAGCTGCAAATTAGCATGTCTTGCAGGCAGCGGGAAAAATCGCACGGGATGCGCAAGGGCGCTGTGTAATGCCCCACGAGATGCACCGGACCGCATGTGGAGATAATGTAATTACACGGTGGCTATTAATTCATCATTTATCGTACGGAAAACAATAAAATAAGAGCGCGAGCAATAAAAAGCGCGTAAACGCTGATTTTATTAATGGTAATATTACCCTAAGATGAGGCGATAGAGGTATGCTGGCTGGTTCTTTGTTGTTTATTAGATGGAGCTAGTTAGTGCCGGGGGAAATGTTTTTTTTATGCTGCGGTGGAAGTGCGAAATGCAGCTGCCATTCTTCGATCGTAGATGAACGCCAGTGCATATTATCTGAATCGCTAAACGCTCCACGAAATGCAGATGCGAAATAAAACACGCGCAACGAGCCGTTCCTGTGTGGTGGTACCATCTTCATCGCGGGACGTGGTACCACCGGCACCACAAGTAGCCACCCAGCCCAGCGGTAGCAACGCGCCGCTCGCGTAAATCAAACCGAAAGCGACAATTACAAATTGCACGCGTTCAGCATTTGCATTCCGGTGCATCGCGAGCACAGCATCCACGTCGTTACGACATCAAGCAGCCGCCGCGATATTATTCTACCGCAATTATACACATTGGCATACGCCTCACGTTTAATTAAAATCGCTTCGAATTAATTACAAGCGAAACCAACTCCAGCGTCGCGCATGTCTAGGCGCCAGAAGATTAAGTTCCTGATTGTTTTCGGACAAATTACGACACATCCAAAACGCCATAGCCAACCATTTTCGACAGCTTTATGAGCATATCGCAAATAAATTGACAGCGCACACAATGCGCGCGGAAAATATCGAATTCTGCATTACAACCTTGTTCGCAACGTATATGGGAAGAGCTAAGTAGGATCCTGATGGCGCATATAAATAGTGTGGGCGCTTCTCTAGCGCGCTTTCTTAGTAACACTCAGGGTTGCCAACGCAAGTCTCTAATAGATCTTGTGCGGAATTTTAATGAGTATGTGCATATTTACATCTTTATCGGTTTCGCAATTGTTGGTAAAATTAGTAATGTGAGCATCTGTTAATCAAGGTAAATCGTTAAACGCTAAACAATGAATCCACTATAAATCATAGTAGTGCATTTATTTATTGGCTTTGCGTAATCATAAATCATGGGTACTTATCTGGGAAATGTTTTCGTATAGCAAACTTCACTTAATATAACCCTTGTTGACCTTAACTAACCTATTACCTTGCATAGCTTTGTGTAACATGATCTATAGATAATATGTTATGTTAAATGAATTGAGGAAGTTGCAGTACGTATGTAGCCACATTCTTTCCGTTATTGTTTGACATGATTGAACTTAACCTTAGTTATATTTAGTTATCGTGTTGCCAAAACTAACATAATTTCTACATTCTCTAAAGAAATATCTGAAAATAAGAGTAGTCTAAACCAACCCCATATCACACAATTTTATATAAGTTTAATACCTAATTTCTACTATATTAAGACAAGCTATATATTTTTTAAATTTACATGGCCAACTAAATCTGAAATTGTCTGGACTAATCTAGAATAACCTAAATTAAATGAATTCTATCTAAACCTAGTTAACCTTATTGTAACCTACTCCAAAAATTCCTGCTGTGGTCATTAGCGTATGTTAAGTCCTTGTTCGAATGGCACGAGTTATGAAGAACAACGCCCCGTTAATATTTGACAAAGACCACTTTTTTCTTTGACATATCCGGGAATCAAACCCAGGACCTCTCGCATTGTAGTCATTGAACATACCACTATGCCACCGAGGTGGTCAGTAAATCTAATTGAAAATGAATTTATTTCTATCTGACCTAACCCTATAACTAATAGTCCGTCCAGCCTTCTAAAGTAATCTAATTTCCAACGACCACATGCAAAAGTAGTCAAAACACTTTACATGCACGAAAACCAGACTATAATGTTTAAACAGTTACGATATGATTTTATATCATCACTCGTTGCGATTGCCTCTTTCGTGTAAGACATATTTTCACATATGGTCGTTTAAAAAATGGCATATGTACCCCGTTCATAATTATCTTTTGTACTTATCAAACTCGTTACGAAATATACCAGAACCTAACCTAGTCAAATCAAGAGCAAACTTGTAACCCTAAAATTCACATAAGGTAACCTAACAGAGACATATATCCAATTAAAATTATCCTAAAACTAACCAAATAAAACAATTAAAATGATCCTATGGTAACCCTTATACAAATAGATAAACACATGTGGTGTGTGTGTGTGTGTGTGCGTACGCAAAACTTGGCAAGTGATTCGCTTTGAATACATATTCGCATGGCGTGGATGCGCAACGGAGGCCAGTGACCATCGTTGCTCGTCTCATTATGAGCCATCTACGCTTAGCGTTGTACTGAGCACGGTGGATTCTTTCCACACACGTTTTCCCCGATGATACGCGCAGAAATTCAAGCCGAAACCAGAAGTACATACCAGACACGGCCGCGCACATACGTGCACAATACGCGAACTGCGCAAACAGCTGCTGCAAAACGTGTTTATTGAATCGAACCAAGCGAAATTAATCGGCAATTGCACAATGTCTGCATGTGGGCATCGCTTCTTGCAACGTTGTCCTATCCCGTTCAGGCGATGACAAAATTTCGCGTGGGCTACCGCAATGCAATCAACGGTCACAATGCGAGTATATGGCGCGCGGCCATGGACAGCTTTCATTTCGTGGCAAGAAAAAACTCCAACATCAAACAAATACTAGCTAACTTGTCTGTTATTCATGAGACATTTAATTGGCGACACTGTGTTTCAATGACAAAGCCACAAGATTGCAAAACAATATGACATAACTGTTGACGCGTCTGGCTTCATTCATTTTGTGTTTTATTCGAACATCGATATTCAATATTCTCTTGAAAATTTGTCATTGTCTCTTCTTTTTTGATTACCAAGCAACGGTATCTGTTTAATATTCCAATTGTGTTTGTCTGTCAGTCGTATATTCGCATGTGTTTGGATTTCTTAAGGCGTTGAATGAGTCACAAAAGCAACAATCACACAACTCAATTATTAGTATCGTTATTAAACGCTTTAAATGGGCCCCAATAATGTCCTACCGTTTGCTTCGTACATTGAAAACGTCATAAAAAGTTATTGCCCGTCCGCTAGTACAACAGCATCATCGTAGGAACAGTTTGACGCTGCATTACAAAACGGTATTTTAAATGGCCAACTTATTCTCATGCAGCGTTACGCTTTAGCCACCGCAGTCGTGTTTAATTTTGCCTTTATAATTATGGATGGGATTGGGCCACACTGATAGCAGCCGCCTGCGCGCAGGCTGTGCGCCAAAACGAAAAATTCGTTAACGCCGCGGAATAATTTGAATTCATTTACTGTAAATTTCCGGCAGTTATTTCACCTGCGAGCGCGTCCGCGAGGATTAGCCGTGCGGATAACAGCACAAATTGCTGTTATTACACTAGCAAGACTCGCGCGGTCGCGATTTTTCCTGCTTCACGCAGGCGTCGTGGAGCGCAATTTGTTGTATCTATTTATTGGCAAACATACATTATTGCTGGCCATTGCGATTAGCGATAAGCGCATTAAAACGCTTTCCCTGTTTTTGTGCTTGCTTTTTCCACATACGTGCACGCACAAATCGGACAAAAAGAGAAAATTGTTATATCATTACTTCCAACTATAGGACTTCAATGATAGAAATGTTCCTTAGGTTGTTTTATGCCAACTTAATCAAGCAGACTTGTAGTTAATCGACCAAGAAATTATTTTCGAACCAATAGCAGATGTTCAAAATAATATCTTCCCTGAATAATAAACTTAATTGTAATTTAATCTAACCTAACTTACCGTGTTTAGAACTAACTAAATTATTCAGTCTAATCCTAATCAATGTTGGTAGAACCCATGTTAATACAATGCAAACCATCTATGATGAGGACGGTCTAATCGATGTCAGGACTAATCCAATAAAACATAATATAATAACATATCTGACAACCTCGGTGGCATAGTGGTATGTTCAGTGACTATAATGCGAGAAGTTTCGATTCCCGGATTGGTCAAAGAAAAAAGTGGTTCTTGTCAAATATTAACGGGGCGTTGTTCTTCATAACTCGTGTCATTCGAACAATGGCCCAACATACGCTAATGACCACAGCAGTCCATGCGTTAAAAAAACATATCTAATATTACTTAAAATAACCAAATATTTAATAACGTAAACTAAAGCAATTGAATAAACAAAAATCAACATAATCTAAATTAAAATAACATTATCCAATTTATCCATTACCTAATTAGATGGACAAAATTAGAATAAGTTCTACCTATATTAAACTAATCTCTTCGAATATGAACCAATTGTGATAGTTTAAAATAAACATATCTGAAAATATAAGTTCAGACCAAATGTAAAGCAACGGGAAACTCCTATATATCAGAAGTCGAGTTAACTCGTTTCAACCTAATATAGGCCATGCCATATTTTGACTCTAATCCAAATTATCCTAATCCAATCTTACCTAGCCTAAGCCAGTCTAGCTGAAACAACCCTAATCCACCAAAATATATTTTTTTAAATTAGCATAATATTACTTAACTTGAATCAAAACAATCTAAAACCATTCAACAAGATCTAACTCAATTTTACCAATCCAATATTGACATCTGATAAATAACGAAGCCTGTGACGTATGACGTAGTAAACGTCATCATTTTTCATCTATTCCAACATAAGTTAACACAATCAAACCAACCTAACTTTATTGATTAGATTAGAACTAATATATTCAAGTTTATAGTAATTTATCGAAATATATTGTAGACATTTACTAAAATCAAGAAAAAATAGTCCGACATAGAAATATCAATAAACTCAAGAATTCGAAAAACAAACCGGAAATCTTTACTAATAAAATATAGATTCTCCCAAAAACCAAAACAACGTACGGTTTCCTTATTGGCGTAATTAAATGCACAGAAACCTTTTGTTCGCTCATGACCCATGAACCTCGGCATCGCACAGCCGTCGTCGCTCTGCCAAAGTCGTGCACCGGCAATATCTGTTCAGCGCCATTCCACAACACGTGGAATGCACATGTGTGTGCGTCAGTATTTGTATGTGTCCGCGGATGTTAACATCATCGACATTTCAAGTGCGCGAGCGCGTTCGGAAAAACGAGTGGCAATAAAAAATCCTAACTGTATTTATCTCGCCGCAGCAGCGGCGCGAAGAGGATGCTGACGGTGCGCGTATGTGTGTCCATGTATGCTTTGTGTGGTCGTGGTCGTGGTCCTCTCACAAGCGAGCGCAAATAACAAGCCGTCGATAAAGAGCGTATCCCGAATGCCAGACCACGGGAATTGCGAGAAAATCACAGTCCAGCCGCCAAAACGCCGCATACCTAGCTAGGTCTAGGTTGTAGCTGTCTCATTTCCGATCCGTTTGCTTGTTTGTACGCTGGTCGTCCGTGACGTACACTCGTAGCCTGCTTATTATGCACACGCAAAGAATTACATAAGTTCGCTTTTCCCGCGCCGAGGAGAGAGGTGAGGTTCAAGTTCGCGCGCACGCAAATGGGGAGTGCGGACGCGTAATTGAAAAAGTGCTGCCCTCTTCGTGCGCGCACGCCACCAAGTACACACTTGTATGAAAGTGGAGATGCTGAGGAGGCGTTGCGAAAATTAAAATGTCCATGTGTAATCGAAGCTATTACTATTCCACTCGCAGTACACTCGCAACGATTGCAAGATTGTTGCAAGGAAAATGATCAACATGCGGTTGGCGTGCTTGCGAGTGGGCACATAGACACACAGAATGTATCTCTAGGATCTCGAAGAAGTCTGCGAGACCAAACGCCACATTGACAACAACCAGCACTCTTCATTTCTAACGGGCAAATAATAACACTCCATTCAGTTACAATCTCGCCTTGCATGGCATTGTGCAGACAAAACCACCAATCAAACGAATACCACATAACCGTTCATGGTTTCCAAGCCAACTAGAAATAAAACCAATTGGGACGTGGTCTTGTTCAGCAATTTGCAATACGTGACACTCCATGCATAAGGCTACCAAAGTAAGAGGAGAAGCAGTTCCAATTTTACTGTTAGCCGCGAGGTGTGTATATACTCGTATTTTACAAGTTCCCAATACGGGGCACCTCGTTTATGGTGAATTTGTGGGCGTCCCATGGTCTATCTCATATTCTCAAGATACAGGACTTTAGAACGAAATGGAGTAAAATAAACATGTCTGGAGATATAACTCCCGACCAATTAACAGGATGTTAATAACTTACAAAACACCTACCCATCAGAAGACAAGTTAAGCCATCCCAACCTAATATAACCATATTTAAACTCTAATCTAAGTAAAGTAAATCAATTCTAATACAACCTGAGTCAAGTAATCTAAAGTAAACGTATTCCACGCCAAACTTTTACAAACAAACAAAAACAGAATATAGCTTAATCTGTAATCGAATGTAATTGAATCGAATTGCATGAGAGAAGGTAGTAGGCGTTATTTG
>JAODGA020015870.1:0-14422 GCA_027574885.2 Drusilla canaliculata | reverse complement strand
GGTAGGTTAGGTTAGGTTAGGTTAGGTTAGGTTAGGTTAGGTTAGGTTAGGTTAGGTTTGGGTAGGATAGGTGAGGTTAGGGTACGTTAGGTTAGGTTAGGTTAGGTTAGTTTAGGTTAGGTTAGGTTAGGTTAGGTTAGGTTATGTTAGGTTTGGTTAGGTTAGGTTAGGTTAGGTTAGGGTTGAGTTGATTTGCTTAGATTAGCTTAATATTAGATTAGGTTAGATCTTAATTTATCTTTTTTTCGGTTAAGTAATAATTTGTTTAAATAATATTTGAAAAATAAATATGTAATAAATTTTAGGTTATACGCATATAATTTCATTAACTATACCACGCTCTTAGTATGCAAACGGGATTTTTTAGGGTCCCTGAAGTTTGGTGTGGAGAAAACCAACCATTCATACAAATCCTACATACAGAGTGTTCCCGCAAAATCTAAATGATTCATTCTTGTGCATTAAAATAAATACACGCACATTATTTATATGCATTAAAGTAATATGTCTGCATTGCATAACATACGTTCAGATTTGGAAGGTTGGTATGATAATTGTGAACACTGTCTCACTGTCTCTGTTTGCGTAGTATTAGCTGGACGCACTGTGGAGATGCGAAGGTAGGTAGGTATACACGAGAAGTGCCCCAGACGCGAATGATCCGTTGGTGACAAGCGCACAAAGCCACCACCAACACCAGCGCACATGCCACAACTCGACGACGTGCACAACCGAGTGCAACTGTGATGGCAGCTCTTTCAATTCCAAGTTAGAAAGAAACGGATGATGTGTATGTGTGGCTGTGTGTGTGTGAGTGCGCCCCAACAGTTCGTACCTATCTCAGCGAATGAGTGCGACACGGGGTGTTCGTGTTGCTGTTGGCACCGTTGCGCACCCGTTCTACCAGCGCGTACTCACACATACGCACACCAACGTGAATTTACTTCCACATATGCAGTGAGCATGTATGCGCATGTACGTCACGGACAGTCGAAATAAAAGCGGCCCCAAAGCGGATAAAAACAATGTGTGACGGCTGCATGAAAAGCGCGAATTATTCTGCAGCCCCGAAAAAAGCCTGCTAGCAGGGACTGCTTGCAGCATAGCAGCATCCTGGCACAAGTTTGCATCATACTCTCATCACAACCTCACCGTGACGACGTGGTCGTGTTAGCAACAACGCATCGATTGTTGATTAAAAGGTGGCGCAAAAAACGTGCGCAATTTATTCGGTTGCATGTGCAATCTCGGAAATTTGAATTGTGTCTATGTGTGTATGTGTGTGTGTACTAACACGACAGGGCTGTAAGTAATTACTTTTTTATTGTTGCTGATTGCCGTGGAATTAAACGTGGGATAACGCACTGTTATGTGCATTGTGGTTATGTGACGTAAAAACAGTTATTTTAGATGATGTAAAGTGACGGATTAAATTTTGATAATTTGTTTTGTGTCTTATTATAATAACTTAATTATGATTCTTATTAAATGTTTAATTTTTTAGTTATTCGCTAACACTATGTTAGATAAATTAAATCTAAACTAATTTTGATAAAGTATTTTTATGTATAAACGAAAGTGGTGTTTGTAATTACATTTATAACCCAAAAACAACTGAAACCATTTTTATAATTCATTCTGCGCTGCATATTTATTAGTATAAGGAAGGATATTGTTTATTAAAATATATATATTTAAGAAAATGCTGTTTATAATAACACTTATAACTCAAGAACGTCTATACATATATTTATAATTCTTTATTTGTTTAATTTGTATTTGTTGGGAGAAGGATTTGAATCATGTTTGTAAAACTTATCATAACTCAAAGACAGCTAAACTCATTTTCTATGATTATTTTGTTTTTTGAATTATCTTTGATCAAAATTCGATAATTAATGTTGAAATAAATCTCTGTTGTATAAAGTATTTTGAGACGACTAATAAATTAAATTAAAATAATATTTGTGATTAATATATCTATATGATAATCATATTATATTCATAAGTAAGTTTTAATTAAATAATCCATATACATTTAACATGTTTTTGTGTTCAAATATGTTTTAAATTTAGTCTTACACTAATTATGTCATATTATATTATGTTATATTAAAATTGTTCAGTCTATAATGTTTTTAAATTAAGTTTCTTGTAATCATAATAATTTTATACCTATAATTTCAAAGCACCCATTTTTTTATTTAGTATCAATTTAATTATTTACAATTTCTCTATATTTTCAGTGAATTAATAACCAGTTACACCAGAAAACCATGACAAACCACCACCGTGTCACTTCGCCAACATGTGAATTAAAGAAATAACATGAGTCTTAACCAACAGGCCCGCTAGCCGGCAGTTTAGTCGCGTAGCGAGCCAGCACGTGTGTAATTTGCGCGTCGCTGGCTCGTGAAGTGACTGCGCACAATTTCCACCACGCTTCTTTCTACAACTTTTTTTCCACAACCATCGTAATTGTTTAGTTTACCGGCAGCTCAACAAGGGCCTCGCACCGTTTAATTGTCTACTGCCTGCTTTCTGTATTTGTTTCTCCATCTTGTACGCCCGTTAGTTCAATGATATTTCGTTTTTATTGTTGACTTGTTAACTTGTTAACTTCGTTTCCTTGCTGCTAACATTCTAAGAGAATGTAGTTTCTTTTTAAATGTAAATTTCTAATGAAATAAATCTATTCCAACCAACCATGTATTTGTTATTTCTTTATTCGGTATATTATAAATGTTTTTATGTAAAGTAAGTAAAATTCTTTAAGTTGGTTATATTATTAATAAATTAATTCAATTAAAGTCAATACATTAAGATTAGATTAAGTTATATTCTGTTATGTTAAGTTAGATTAGGTTAACTTAGGTTAGGTTAGGTTAGGTTATGTTTTCTTATGTTATGTTATGATAAGTTTATGATAATTATGATAGGTTAAGTTAAGGAAGGTTAAGTTGGGTTTCTATGTTAGGTTAGGTTGAGTTTATAAAGGTTTTTTTACGATTAAATTAAGTTTATTAAAATAATTAGCAAATTATATCAATAAATTTTATAAAAAATTGATTTTAATTCAATAAAATTAAAAAAATAATCAAAATATTTTTTGACAAATTTGTAAATAATCTAAATTTAAATAAATATCAATAAAACTATGTTAACTACAAACATTTAGTTTAATTTTTAGCTACTTTTTGTTGTCGTCAGGTAGTTCAGGTTGTTTAGTTTAAATGTAGTTAAGTTTTTTATTTAATTGATTAAATTAATATATTTACCAAATTATGTAAAATAAATAAGTTTTGTTTACAAATCCGTTAAGAAACTTTAAATAAACGAGTATATAGTAATATAAAAATTATTTATTATATTTTTCTAATATTTCTTGTTATTTTTACTTTCTATAAATTTGAGTTTACTTATAGTTTTATACTTTAGTAAGTTTACTTTAGCTTTATAGAGAAATATGTTTTTAAAAGCAAAACTATGTCTTCTATAAAATCCTACCTGGTGTACCTTGTGTATGCGCCGCTAGTCCCAGCACCGTCGCCGGCGAGGCGCCACCAGGTGTGCCGTTCATACCCGCCGCCGCCGCGATGTTGTGCGGCAGGAAAGCGGCCGCCACCGCCGCCTGCGCGTTGAAGTACGCCATCCGACTCGCCGCCATCGTCATGTGGTGGTGGTTGAAGGTATGCTCGGAAGCGAAGCAGGTGGGCACCTGCGACATGTGACGTTGCGGGTAGATAGACGGCGTGATCGCCGATACAGCGGCGGCCGGCGAGCGCTGATGGTGGGCGGCGGCGGCGGCGGCGACCGCATGATGCGCCGCAGAGCCATGGTGATGGTGCGAGTCGCCGAGCCCGAGCAGCTCCTGGATGGCAAACGGCGAGCGCTGCGGCATCGTCTGCGACGGCTTGTTCAATATGCTCGGCGCTGTCACGTGCACGGTGCCTTCTAAACTCTCATTGTTCATTTTCCCACTTGTTTAGAATTGCTTGCAATAATGATTATTCTTTGCAAAAAATGTGGAAAGTCTCAGCGCTGATGCTGCGAGACTGCATCCGACGGATGCTTACTCACGCAAGCGACGGAAGATTTTCATCTTTGATTTTCACAATTTTCCGGTTAAATTTTTTTGCGGAAAAAACACAGTTAAAGCAATTTCTTTAAAATAAATTGTCTTATTAATAATTTAAATAAAAAAACCTCTCCACTAAAATTTCACTGATTTTAGATATTCACAAAATTTTTAAAATTTTAAATTTAGCAAACACAACCGTACGCAATTTGTTTACAAGTCAAATCTTTCACAAATGTTTAATTTGCCAAAATTAGACAGTCGTTCGCACCCGCTCGCAAGCGAATGTTGATGCAAACTGACGACTCCAATTTCGAAAATTCACCTCCGCACAGCACCACGTTCCCATCTCACACACGCACGACTCGTCTGGGACACGCTCGCCCCCTGATTATCGCATCAACACCATACAACTACCCACGGAGGCGGAGTGACGCACGACTACCAATCGCAGTTACCAACCCCACTGCGCCAACTGCGCACGCACACACACCTCCACGGCGCACACTAAACTCACTTTAATAGCCCACAACAATAACGTCGACTTTCGCTCGCGTTACGCAGATGGGTACAACATGTCTACCTCGCAAATTAGGTACCAGTAGGCGTGGTATGCGGCTATAGTATGGCTCGGAGCGTCGCGACGCAATTCTTTCTTTGTTCCGACCGCATTCGGTGCGTATGCTCCGTTGCTGTTTGAGGTTAATCCCTAATCACTCGTTCTGTACAGTTAGGCGACACCAGCGTATTATGACAATAACGGTCAAATATTTAGTTGCTAATTGGTGTGACGCCGTACTAGGTTTGAGTGTGTTTAATTTTGCACTGATTTAGGAGGTATTTAGTTGTAATTAAGTTAATTTGATGTTTTTTAATGTTCAAATTATTTTTAATTAGAAATTTATTGTAAATTTTTATAATATTGTAATGAAAATTATTGAAAATGTATAATTATAAATATTTTACTTTTTTAAATTATGGATATATAATTTGTCATAAATCTAATATGAGGTAATTTTACCCAATTACCCAACCTAATTCATTCTGACTTTATTTATAAATCTAGGCTAGTTCAACCTATTTCAACCTAACATTCATTATCCACGAACTAAATCAAACCTAATCCAATCTAATTTAAACTCAACCTAACCTAACATGACCTAACATAACTTAACATAAGCTGACATAACCTAACATAACTTTACATAACCTAACATAACCTAACCTAACCTAACTTAACCTAATCTAATTTAACCTATACTAACTTAATCTAACTTAACTTAATCAAATTTGCTGCTTTAACCTAATTTAACCTAATCTTTAAACCTGATCTAACCTAAGCTATTTCAATATAACATTCTTTATGAATCAAATTTACCCAAATCTAACCTAACCTAATCTTACAAAACCTCCGTCTTTGTTCTAGTTTATTCTAAACCAATCCAATCTAGCTAAAATAAAACTTATTTACTCACCTAATTTAGTTAATTGATAAGCTAGTTTTAATTATTGCGTTTTTGTGTGTAGTTATTAATATTGCCATTGTTAGAATTTTTTCATTAATCAAAAAGAGAGAAGTATAAAACCATAATCAATTCGCACCCATCTTGATCCATTTCCCACATGAACGCATTCAATACGAAGGAGTGAAGAGCGCTCCGCATCACCACCTTCAAACAAATGGGCAAACCGGCTGGTGCACACAAGAAAAAAATGTCCCCGTGGGCTGGACGCATAATTAAAAGACTGCACACCGCACACGGCCATAATCACGTGGTGTACGCGCGCAACGCGATTGGTCCGGGCGCTCGCGCTGCTTCTTGAGCTCGCTGGCGAAGGAGGTGCAAATCCCACCACGGTGTAATTTGCGCATGGTAGCCGCGTCCGCAGACTGCTGCAGTGCTCACAATCAGCGCAAATAGCCGTCTATTATTACTAATCGTCTTTTATGGATACGCGTAGGATGGTGTTGGGATTGTTTGTTGGGATGGTAGACAGTAGATACGGACAAGGAGAATGGCAGAGTGTCGTGTGGATTATGCTGTCAGTCAAGAACTCATGAGAAATCATGTAAATGGCTGGGAAATAAATACGAAGAAGATTGTTCTGTTTACTGCAGGCATGGACAAATAAGCAGGAAATGGGGACAATTGTATAATCATCATTATTTTCTTAATTATTTAACAGGTTGTTTAAATAATTCATGTTTGGATAATTAATAAAATGAATGCGAATTAAATTAATTGACAGAAATGGTACTTAAATTAATAATTACAATAAATAATGTTTTATTGCAATAAGAAAAAACCCAGTTATCTAATTTGACATGGAATGGTCTATTAACAAGTAATATCTATGATTATTCAGACATTTTAGGCAATTTTTTTGAAATATTTGTCGAAAATGTTTGATGCTGCATTACGTCAGAACGATTGTACCAATTTGGTTAAATTCGTTATTTTTGTTTTTGTACTAATGTTTAGAACATCTGTATATAGTGAAATGTTTTTAAATGTTGCAAGAAAATATTTTAGATTTACTATTTTAGGAGAAAAATAGATTTTATTTATTTTTTTATCCTTTCAAATTTTATTTAGAAGTCTTCTAACACCATCAAATGTTAATTGCTTTTAAATTTAGACCAATTACATTTATTCACATTCAACAAACTAATTCTAATTATTTTTAATTAAATTAATACCTACAATAAGTAAGGTTTTATTGTGTTAAGAAAGAACCCAGTTATCTAATTTGACATGGAATGGTCAATTAACAAGTAATATCTAGGATTATTCAATTATTTTCTTTAAAATAATTGTTGAAAATGTTTGTTGCCGCATTTAGTGAAAACGATTGTACCAATTTTGATAGGTTTATTGTTGTTGTGTTTGTAATTTTGTGCAGAACGTTAGTATTCAGTAAAATGTTTAAAAAGTTGCAAGGGAAAGTGTTAAAAATGACTTAAAATAAAAATGTACAGAAAATACTTTCAAACAATTGTTTCTAACTATCATAGGGAAGAATTGGTTCTCATTATTTCTTCATTCAAAAACTCTCTATAAGTCTACCAAAACTATTAGATGTTAATTGTTACTAATTTTTAGACTAATTGCACTTATTTACATTTCTCAGGCTCGTCCAAATTATTTAAAATCAAACATCATTTTTTATTGTGACGCATCCCATCTTAATCTAGAACAATTGTATAAAATAGAATAAAAAATAACGCGATATCTTATTATATAAAATTCAACACTCGAACACAAACACAATTGAATTATCCGTCAATTTGTCAAACTTCACATCACAAAACGCGAGCGCACACACCGTGATTGAATTCATTTTCATTTGCATTGTGCGACACACTGACACACACACACGCCTTGCCGCACCGCTAAGCTGCACATAATTACAATAATCCACACAATTGTGCGCAAATTATGCGGAATTACGCTGGAAATGGTTAAAATTGTTTAACGATGCGACTCGACGCACCGTTACCTTTCCCAGTTGGGCGACAACGCCGCGTCGCCTTGCGGAGATTTTGCAATTTTGCATAAACACTGCGTAAGCAAAACGGAGTGAATTATTTAAGCATTTCAATGCGTCGTAATTTCGATTAAGCAGTCAACGATTTAACGTGGATGCTGAGCTATGGAAATTCTATAGAAATGCCTGAGAGAAATACAGATGTGGTGTGTGTCTGCATTGAAAAGGGTTAGTGATTACATTTTCATTTTATTTGTTTACTCTTGCAAATTTTGTTATAAGTTTATTCAACTTTTTTATGGTTAGGTCATGTTAACTTAAGTTATAATATAATAAGTTAGTTAAGGTTGTGTCGTGTTTCTTGAGTTATTGTTAATTTGAATTGTTAAGTTTTTTATGTCAATAAAGGTCTTATATATAATTTAGGTTCTAGTTTAGGTTAATTAAAATATCAAAAGTAATATTTTTACGATATTTTCAAAATTTCTTTGAATCTACTTAACCGATTTTATTCAAAATTATAAAAGTTATTTTTCATTATATTATCTAAAATTTGTAGTTAGATTATTTAAATTGGATGCCAGGTTTAAAATTTAAGTATTCTTAAACTCACAAATTTAATTTATTTGTTGAAATAGTTGTAATTGCCACAAAAAACATTTAAAAAATTATCCTTCACGTCAAAATGCTCCTACTATCCTTACAAATAAAAGAAAATACAAATTTTATGTGTTATTGTGATGCATTACAAAATATATCATACTTTTCAAACGTTTGCTATTTCAAACAATAATTACATTTAATCAAATTTTTACATTATAGTTCATATGTTTTAATATGATATTTGTTATGTTGAATTTAGTTTCGAGAAAGTTTATTTTCCTGCTCTAAATAAACTTTCTCCAGAAATTAAAATATAATTAAATTTGTACCGCATAAAAAGCCAAATGAATGATAATAGCGTCTAAGTATGTGAGTGATGATCACGCATCCCTGCGATTACCGCATTTTGCATTCACTTTGCGTCCTGCAGTCTTACTGTCCTTACAGTCCTGCAAACGCAGCTGAAAAACCACTCTTATGATGCGCAAATGAAGTAACTCCAAGGCACGTGGGTGCCGACCACCGTTAAATCTCATCATCAGCGGCGGCGGCTCTTTACTCAGTGGTAAATTACTTTTTACGCTTTGCGCTCATTGCGGGTTGGTAATACTTTCAAAAGCCGCATATTTCTATTCAAGATGCGTCCAGTTTCAGTTTAGTCGTCTCATCATTTTCTCCTCCGGTAATCATCAAAATCGTTTCAAGCTTCAGCGACGATTGAGAACATCATCTTTAAGCTATTCATAAAATATATTTGTGTTTATTTAATTTATAGTTATTGTAATCAAGAGAAGCAAAAAGCAAATTGAATAAATTTAATTTACACAACATGAGTTTAAAAAAATGTTGACTACCACTGGAATCGTCTAATGTTTGTAGCACGAATAGTATACTGAGGGGAATTGCACCCTAGATAGACTCGTAGAATCAACCCCTACGTAAGTTCAACTATTTGTTGATAGATGGCGACTGGTGTATCATTCACCTAGAAAATTATTTCTAATTTGTTAAAATTACTGGTGTCTTTGTTTAAATGTTGTTATATGCGTGGTATTTATTTATTACAATGTTAAAATTAAGTTACAACGATTACAAATAATTGCCAGCAAATTTTGCACACGCTTGGTGTCGCAGTCGGCCGTGTCTATAAATTGGCAATTGGTAATTAATCGGAAACACGTCCGTCCGGCATCCGGGCTCCACTACCGCTGCTTGCACCCCTAAACCAATCGATGCTGCTGCAAATTACTTAATTGAATGTGTAATCGTGCTAATAAATCGCACCATTTTCTCGCGTCTGCTTTACAAACTTGTCGCACAATTCGCCAATTAAGCGCGCAAATTAATCAAACACGCGTTAATTTATTTGCCCTGTTTTGCAGCGTTTGTTAATAACAAATTAATTGCACTAGACGCTCATTAATTACGTTAAAATTGCACAAACACTGGGTAATTATTTCCCTAAATTATTACATAGGTATTTGCATTAAATAAAATTAGGTTATAATCAATTTTAGCATGTAAATTGCGCACATTTTTAATGATCGTTTATACCTGCTGTAAAAGTATGTTCAAGAGGATATTATGTCATTTTCGTTAGGGTTTATAAAGGTTGATTGCGGTTGTAATTAACGCCGAAATCGATGTCAGGACGGCGAGAGTCACGATGAGATGATATTTATTTCAGGCGCTTGTGTGGTGGAGAAAAATGTTGCGAAAAAGAGCGATGCAAAACGGAGCGATGGTAATCCGATATATGCAGGGCTGGGAGATGATAAATAATCAAAAGAAACCGGTGGTTCATCATCAACATCATCATCATCTGTGCGGTGGAAGTTGCCGTCGATTGGGGAGACGGAAGACTTAAAAGAAGATGCGCTCAAAGATGGTCGGGAGAAAAATTTAATACGCGATCAAAAGAATGTATTATAACATCGTTAGCAAACGCACGAGCAGGGAACCAGATAAATAAGATACGTTTGCATTTCGGCTTTTTGTATAATCAAACGGAATGAGACATTCAAGTATTGGAAACTTGTGTTGTTGAAGTAATCATGATTTATTGTAAACTAGCTCACCCACAATTTTTTTTACTGGCTCAGAAAAAGATACGTATTATCCTAACCTAATCAAAGATAAAACAAAAAACAAGAATAATAAAAAATGGTCTATTAGTTGTGTTGAGTTATAATAAGTCTTACAGACAAGACTGATTAAATGAATGCTTTTTTTTCTTTAACCAATATTTTTTAAATTATTTATTTATTACATTTTTTTAAAATTTACTTTATAAAACCGTCTTATAACTACAGATAAAACAAAGAAAAAATTATCTAAATTAATCCAACAGTTAACTGTATCTCTTACAAACATTTTTGGTGATTTATTTTTATAAATGTATCATTTGTAGTTGTGGTAAAGTGTTTGTGTGGTAGACAACCAATAATATATAGGTAGTTTGGTTTGTATTATTTAGAGACAAACATTGTCGACATACCTATGTTCGCAGTGAAATGAATAGCAGAATAAATAATAATAAATTATTAAATGTTTGTTTGTTATCGGATAACTTTAGAACAGTTGCACAAATTTGGATCATTCTTCTTTTGTGTTGCTTGTAATTATACGAAAAAAGTTGATATAAAATAAAATGTTTAAAGATTTGTAAAGAAATCTTTTAAAATGGGTAAAAAAGACAAAAGAAAACATGTTTATCTAAAATAATTTGCATATTACATTTTGTTAACATAAAATATAATTAAAACTAAGTTTTATCAATAATATCTATTGTAAACAGTTGAAATTAATCAAGAATAAACATCACATTATACTGCTCTTGAAAAATATATATATTATCCTAACCTAATCAAAGACAATTCCAACAAGAAATAGTTTTTACATTTAGTTTTGAGAAATTTGGGTTATTATAGGTCTAACAGACACGACTTTGATTACTATTATAGATATATTTTTACTTTAATGTACTGAAATAAAATTATAATTATACTATGTTGATTTTTAATTAATCATATTTTTCTATTGTTTAGCTTATGCTTTAAACTGTTAATTACATTTCTTTAAACACTATTTACAACTTACGCTAGCCAAACATTTATGGTGATTTAATTTTATAAATAGTTTATTTGTGATTGGTGCAAAATCTAGAGACAAACATTGGCAACTTATGATCGCATCTAAATGAATAGCATTCTAAATAATAATAAATTATCAAATGTGTGTGTGTAACCGCATAACTTCAGAACGATTGCATCAATTTATATTATTCTTGTTTTATTGGAAAACATTAGCAAAGAAATGTGTTAAAAATGAGTATAAAAAACAAAGAACAAGTTTAACTAAAATAATTTGCATATAAATTTCTGTTAACATGAAATATAATTAAAACCATATTTAAACAACAATATTCATTGTAAACTGTTGAAATTAATCAAGAATGAACATCTGATTCAAAGTGTGTATATTCTAGTTGAATAATTCGATGAAATAGTTAGCGTATGATGCGCACGAGCGCGACGTGCGAGTTAACTGGGCGAAATGAATGTAATTAGTAAAATATTGGGCAAAATATGACAGCGGCATGTCACACGGCGGGCGGCGAAATGCGCGTGCGGTAAAAGTACGTGTCTCTCGCACAAATTGCCGCCGCCGCCGCCGATGCCGCCGTTGCCGCCACCCGTCGCACGGCATGTGTCGCGCCCCTCGTTTCGGCGCTCGTAATTTCAACAAGTTGCTAACAATGTAACTAAGTTAATTACAGATTAGGGCGTCAGAAGCGTGTGCAGGACCGACGACGCTGCCTCGCGGCGCTTCTCCTCTCCTGCTGCTGCAGCGCGCCCAATGTTCTGCGCACGGAATGTAATCACGACTGCTGGAAGAATGATTATTACGCTCGTGTAATGTCATGCTTCTTATTTAATCATATGATAATCAACATTTTGCGCGTTTGGCACGTTCGCACTTTCGTAGTTTGTAGCTACATATAATCGAATTAATATTGTTAATAACTTTGTGAAATCTACTCATAAGATAGAATGTTTGAATCTTTGACTGTAGACACAAAAAAAAACGATTAAAATTACATAATAATATCGTATCAAATTTATTGCAACTATTATATTGTTTTATATAAATTTATTAATTACTAGTTGTGAAAATACATGTTCAAACATAATAATAATCATCAAAATTGGTTTACCTACAGTTTACAGTTGATATCAATTCAAGCTGCTTGAATTTACACAAAATATTGTTTTGCAAAAATATGATCTTGGCATAACTTTCGATACGTATACATTTTATTATAATATGATTATTATCAGAAATAGGAGACTGTTATAAGTTATAACCTTGTTAGCAGATAAGTTAGATAGAAATTCTGTTGAAAATAGGTCCCTTCGTCCTGCTGGGTATCAGTAGCAGGATTTGATTGGCTCAACTTGTGATTTTTGGGCTGCCAATTCTTCAATATATCTAGTTACTAGAATCGGTAACTGTGAATCATCGTATTTATTCGTTATATTATTCTAAAATATGTTTTTCCTAAAACTTTTTTGGTCTCAAGCCTATTGTGCTATTCTAGAATACATATTACAATTTATATATATTCCTTATTGTTATTATATTTGGAGTTGTTAGAATTGTATATTATTTGTTTCTTGTTTTTTGATGGAAATGATGACAATGAAAATAATTTAAAAGAAATGCTAAGTTTTATTTAAAGAATGATTAAAAATATAGATTTATTTCAAACTTATAAACAATAAATAAGCTATATTATTCAAATTTGTTAGTTAGGAATAATGCTAAACATATTTTAACCTAATTTTAACAATGTTGTACCAAGTATTAGAAGAAAAAAAATTATTAAGAATATATAATATTATAATTATACAATTTGTATCACAGTATTAAAATACATTCTAACAAGTTTACAATATTTACAATATTTCTAACAAAATTACATTTTAACCACATTGTAATCAAACACATTGAAGATCGGTGTATAACTTCTATCGGAATTGCAATTTAAGATTAGACAAACAATTCTTATAGTCTTATCACTGATACCCTCGTATACCGCCTGCTGCGTACACCTAGCAAGCAGTTCTAATCTGGTAATGGTTGTCTGTTATGTTGTACAGTGTTCGACAATGTTGACTATATTTTGCGTAAATCGTACTTATTATAAAACATAAGAAAACTACTTAAACTGTCGTTATATGTGTGGAAGTGTGTGACAACTGTAAAATGTGTGTGGAATTTTAAGAAAGTGAGTTTCTTGGCCAACATTTTACTGCATTCTATGACAAGACAACAAGCCATATATAAGGTTCAATTTTGATAATTCTTTCTTTATTGAATTTGTATCTTGTCTGAAAACATTTGCAGTCATTGAAACGTTCAAAAATATGGAAGATATAATATGTGTGTGTGTAAAACCCATTACAACTCAAGAACTAATAGCCTGATTTCTATGATTCCTTTATTTGTTAGAATTATCAAAAGAGAAAAATCAGTTGCAAAAACAGTTAGTATTATATCTTATTCAGTTTATGAGCTAATCTAATTCTACTCAAAATATAATAAACCAACAAAACTCACAGATAGCAATATAGATTCATATCGAAATGAGCATTGCGATTTCAACATTTTTGTACTCTTTATACTCGCAAATCAACTACAAACGACTGCCACCTCATTTATCAGCTACCAGCAAACGCCGTAGAGCAACTCGCAGCATCGCATATCACGAACTGATAACAAGCTCACCGCGATTTCGAACACGCGCCGACTTCATTTCCGAAACAAATGATTGCAATTTAAATACGCCGCTGCTGCTGCCGTTGCCGCCGCCGTCGCTTGGCGGAAATCGCAAATAGATGGGGAGGCGGCTCGGCAGCAGCTCAAATAAGTCGAATTACCGACGGATTGCCCGTGATCATATTCGTACTTCCGTGACTCCCAATCACGTGCAACTTGGATATCATCGTTTAATATGCCACCTTTATAGCACATCATTATCGTACCTAAACTTTGATTTCAATTTCTACCAAGTTTGGTGTCTGTAAAAGAAGAAAAAAATAAAGATACGTCTTTTGATTAATTGTGATACAATTTTAACAATCACAAGAAAATGATTCACATAAGTGCAGAACATTTTAGAACAAATTAGAACAATTAATTTTTTATTAAATTGTAACTACCACTAGTTAACTTAACTTTAAAGCAAAC
>JAODGA020015866.1:0-11984 GCA_027574885.2 Drusilla canaliculata | reverse complement strand
CGCATCGGAATTTAAGGATGTGCGAAGTGATTGTGGACCGAACGGGGTGTTGTGTGTGTGCCACTGACAAACGCATTGTCCGGGCAGTGACAATAATCTAGGAACGTATCATACATTCGAATGTCGGTCTAATTACCGAGATAGACCTGTCCTTGAGTAGTGGTGTACGGACTAGTTCCTACTGACCGGTACGGCGGTGGTGGCGGACGCTCCACTGCGACGACTGTCAGCAACAGACGCCGACGACGGACTTGTAAAGAATCCGCGATCCGATATACATCCTCGTATATTTACTGATTCAGCCCTGATTTCACCGATACTGTCATTCGGATATTGGTAATGGCTGCCTGATTCAGGAGGACATTTTACAAAACCTGACACATATACGAATTCCCCGGATATCAAAATGCAGCTGATAGGCTAGTTATCTCTATTGAATAGTGGCATAATGTAGATGTGAAGACCGTAATATGACAGATACCTTCATGTCAATTAATACTACTTGCTGGCAAATGGTGTCATCCCGAAATTGCACTTTCAAATCGACTTTAATATTAAATACAAGGAGTATCTGTCATTAGCCAAACACGCCGGCGTCGATAACAGAGGGCAGTCGAGCAATCAAGCGCAGCTTATATTAGATGATAGGTTTGCGGAGAGGGAGTTATATGAATTTGCCAGTCAATCGAATCCATTCGACAAACTTATGACGTACAAAGTCCGACTAATCAAGCAATATTGCTTGCTGCTCATTTAGGATTCAACAATTTGCAACCCTAATACTCACACACGTCACCAACTATCGACCGAATTATTCAAACAACTAATTAATTATATCGAATAGTGGAACTCCGAACCAACGAGCATGTTTGTCTTCTAGCTACCATCTCTACAGATGGAAAGATTCCTAACTGAAGGAACATTTATGATAACTCCTAACTTTACCGACAAACGCCAATCTCGCCAAAACTGGAAAGGTGCATATTGAAGAAACCCCACCCGGAAAAGTTTTCCAGAAGTTGAAGGCTGAAGGCAGGCGACCGAAGCACGACAGCCGACGTATAGACGGGGCATCACGTCCCCGAGAAGAAAAACGTATCGTTCACTTATACGCGCAATAAATAACGTCCATTTAAAGTTTGTTGGGGAGTTTTATTCAAATACATCTTGCGTGATGGCTGATGGATGGATGGACGTAAGAGACGGAAGCAAAGCGAGGTAAGAGCCAACTGCGAAACTCCCGCCAAAGCCGGAGAAAGACAAATCCCTCCATTTGCGTGCGGTCCACTCTCGTGGGAGACCTCGAATCTACTAATACGTAAGCTATCATTGTCAGTATACAGAAAGTGTTGCAAAGTGTCACTAGCACTGGCCATCGCTCAAACTTTGCTTTCTGGCCCTTCCTCACTTATTCTTCATACAGCTATCGTACAAACGTTGCAGGAATATCTGTTCATCCCTTCGGAATTCAAGCTGCTAAGTTTGAGGCTCCATATTTTGCACTCGTACTACCGAGAATGTCAAATTACAAATCGCACTCTCGTTCTATCGGCCCCTTCCATCCATGTCCGATGCCACCCGACGTGTGCAACTTTAAAGTCCACTCATTAATAACCATAATGATAATGGTGTCCATTCCGGCAGAATATGACTACGTCTGTTTGTACCGCTCGTACTATCAGTGAGAAGACAATATAGCTTGTCATAACCTAAAAACATCCAAACGTAGATGACTTGATATATTAGCACCGATCCATTGGTTCCAGGGACGGCGGGTATGAACAGCCAGTATGAGACCGGGAGATAAAGTTTTAGTGGCAAAACTACAACCCGGGTAGCGAGTGCTTAGCCACGGTTCTATTTCTCCTCGTCAGTGCGCGGCGCGGCGGTGTCTCCATGCATCACTCCAAGTTGACACTTGGTGCCCCATATATCACCGGCCAGTCTCTCCTGGAGAGACGGGCGAGTCGTTGCAGAGTGTGAGTGCGCGCAAGTAGCACCAGCAGCGACTTATTTGCATACAGCAACAGCCGTCTTCTCGGTCGTCCCGCGTGCGCGCACGCCAGGCGCGCTTTTTTCCACCCGCCGCCGCCTCCTCAGCGACGTGGTGCTGATCTCGCTACACGCACACATTCATCCTCACACGAACGCACACACCGACTGCGGAGAACCATCGGGAGAGAGATTTATTACGCGACTAATGCTCGCCGAACTCCTCGGCGCTCGTCTTCGCACTAAATCCTTCCTTTCCAAAAATACCGAACTCACACACGTATACACACATCCACAAGCACACACACATACACCCAAAAACGGCGTCGCCCGTCACGCCATAACGCTAACAAACAGATGCGAATGTGCTTTATTATTATGATTACGATGACGAGCGTCTCTCTGTGGGTGCTAAAAAATGCCAATCACGTCGCGCGTTTCGACTTCAAAACGCACAGCACCAGCAGCGGAAAAAAAACGACATAAAATGCAGTAAAACATTTGCGCTTACATAACTTTTCCTGTCCAACTTGCAACGCGCATTGTGTGTGCGTGTGCGTGTCTCGCTCAAACTAGGTAAATGCGAAGGATTGGGCCAGAACGAAGTGCACGCATGAAATATTGCATCCGCACCACACTCGATACGCGTGTGCATCGCATTAAAATCCTGCATTGGCCGGCCGTAAATCTTTTATGTATCGACGCCCGTCATACCAGCGCCCAACGAGACGCACTAATACGCCGGCCCTATTCCAGCGCCGCCACACCGCGCCGCCTCCGCCCGGATCAAACGGAATAATTTGATTATTAATAATTTAATATTATTTTGCGTTACGGTCGCGTGCACATATAATTTGGATTTTAATTAACTATCAAACTAACAGGTTTGATCATTCGCACAGAAAATTGTATTGTGCAAATAGGTTCGAGCGCGCATCGGCGAATGATTGCCAAACAAGCGAGTAGCGCGCTCGTCGCAGGGTGGGAGCAGAGGTGGTCCACGCGGAACGCGCATCCTGTCGGAACGATATCTATACGTCTGCAATTTCAGGCGAATATCCCACCTCTGTTGCATTTTAAATTTCATTCGGTGAATCTATGACCCGTGCGTATGCGATACGCAAATTGAACAAATAAAGATTCGAGTTTAGAGCAGCCATCTGTCCGTAATTGATGAAAATGTACCTGTACGAGTATCAATCTTATCAACACACACCGAGGGCACAGCAGGAATAAAAAACATCGGCCAACTGGTTGTCAACTTTTTTCGGCTGCGCGTTGAAGCAAAAGGTGAACTTGTTCCTTCAATAATTACTACGAAACTGACATATTTATTGGCCATAAATTCGAGCATAATTTATTAGCTTTTGACCCTCAGTACCGTCACACATTACGCCGGAAAAGACTAATTGAATCTGCTGCACATTCCGAAAACGTAGCGAGCACATCTCTGTTAATTAAAAAATCAACCAGTCAGAGAAGTTATGATGATATGAAGCGCAACGCTTGCAGAATTTGAAAGACAAAAGAAAACGACCAAAACACTGGATATATTGTCACCAAATGTGACAGGGTCCAGCCGAAAATACCACCACCGCCCGTCCGAGCACAGTTGCTAATCTATTTTCAAATTTGCATCCATCGAAATCCCCAATTTCTGTGCTCGGCGCGCACAAAGTCTACACGGGTCACACACAATTGACGAGTGCTGATCAAAAACAAACCGTCGTTGAAAGTTTCGCAATGAGAGGCGGCGAGCGAGCGGGCTTCGAACTCATTGTCTGCGACAGTGCGACAAGACACGATTGCCGCCTGCCTGTCAGCCGTGTGGACCGTTTCGTCGCCTGACGCTAACATCAAAACCGCGTCAACCCAACCGCCCACACCAGCCGCCATCGCCCAACGCCACCTCCGGCGCGCACGTTCGGACGCCGCGGCGGCGCTTCCACAGCCACCAACACTACCGCCACCCAGCCAAGCCTGGAACAGCAGCAGCAGCAGGAACGGCTAAAACAAAACTTTTCTCTATTATGAAGTTGGGCGAATGACGACTGTCAGCGAACATTATTACCGGGCGGCGCTCGGCGTTTCGTGTCAAGTCCCATGTCAACTCCACGGGAAAAACTCAAAATGTCCGATGATAAAACGGACGTCGGACGGGCTCGTATCAACTTGCTCGTCTCGTCGCGCTACGAAACGAGACGGTCGAAACGAAGCGACATGCCAAAGACAAAAACCATTTAATAAAGTACTGAATTTTATCATTCTGTATGTTGTCTTATATCTAATATCTAGCAGTACATCCAAAACACACACACACATATATATATAAAAGATAAATTAAATATACTTCCGATGATTTAATGCTACGCAATTAATCCCCATGTAAGATGTTGATGGATACGCATACAGAGCGTAACAATGGTGACAAATGTTTTCCTCCCGTAAAACGCAGCGGCAAAAGCATATGCGTCTCGGCTCTCGGCATTAATAAGACGAATGATTTGACAGTTGTTCGAGAGGCGTTCGGCTAGTCACCGCTCGAACGCAGGCCAATATGCACGTAGGTGTTGGTGATGATGTTCGGTTCCGTCATACAGCGAAGGACTACCTTCAAACATTTATTTTCCGCCATGCACACGCGTCCTGACTGCACTTCCACTGTATTTGTATACGTGTATAAGTTTGCGTGAGTTTACGATTGTGTGTGTGCGCGTGTGGGTGTCGGTGCAGGGAACTGTCGGTCTTAAAACTGTCACCGTTAATGGCAGATATCCATCAGGCCATTCAATCACCATCATATGACTCACCAGTTCAATGATCACCTTTTGCCACAGCACGATAGTGCCTCTTCCCAAACACACACACACACATGCAAGTGGAAGCATAGAACAGTTGTGCAGCTACCCGCGTTACGGTTGCGTTCGCTGAGCTGCATATTACATAAATCAAACCGTACCCCGACATCTACCATCTACAGGCGCACACACACGCAAACTTCCTAGAACAAAACACGCTCAGCAACGATTTGCCACATTCAACGGCAATTCAGTGAAAGCAACCTAACCCGAAGGCAGTCAATACTCATTTTCTTGAACACTTTGTACTCGCAACCACCTGTTACAAACAGCAGACCTTTAATTCTTTCATTTTTTTGCGTACGAAAATTTCTCTTTGACCTTAAACTGTTTCATCTTTGATTCAGAACCGTACCGTTGATCCTTGCTTACTTAAATATTGCACCCCCAAGGCATGTGGTAGCATTGCGAATGGCATAAGAAGCCGACCGCCGTGCGATGCACAAAAGAATTAATTGGAACTTAATTCGTGCTCGTGACATACGTTTAATTCGTGCACAAAACCATGGTACATTTTTTAATGCAGGATCAATGATAGCAACGCGCTTTATTTCGATTCTAATTTCATTTGCGTTTAATTTAATTCAATTATTTTGCGATAAAATTGAAGCCAACCATTGGGCTGGTGCCGCAAAAAATCACCTGCGGCGAGACGCATGTGCGCGCGCCAATAAAAAACGCGCTTCCATTCGGGCAAATATAATAGAAACTTGTTACAGCAGGCCGGATTTCATGCGTGATTTTCAGCATGCGCGCACGCCGAAAAGCTGCAATTGAACATAAAATATTCGCGGTTAATTAAAATTAAATGTTGGGAAATAATGCAATGCGAGTTTTGTGGTGGTTCGACGCTGTGTAACTGTAGTTGATTTTTTTTATTTTTTACGCTTCGATAAAACATTCAAATAGGCACAAAAAAGGTATTAAAAAAACGCGAGGGTCGAGTAAAACAAGTTGGAACAGGTCGAATTGGTGTGTGACGTGCAGACGAGATTGACAGTGATTGAAAAACGGTGTAGCCAAGTGGATTTTGAGCGAAAAATTTTAATTGTAAATATTATGATTGATACATTTATAAATGCGCAAACACTGCGCGCGCCAGCGAGTTAATGACAGGCTGAGTGCAGTTTGCCGCTACATTGAAACTGAATTTTTAAAGTTGGTAAACTTTTCACGATACTGGGAATGCGAAACACCTAACGTGTTGTAACGGATTATGAATTGAGTTGCAATAAAATATGTTTCAATATAGGTAAGCCAATAATATTTTGCTTAATTACAACATGACCTAAGCTAATTTAAATTAGCCAATATAATTTGACTAATTCTGAACAAATTTTAATTTTAATTAATATCACTAAATTTTAACTTGATCATAACTCAATTGAAACCTGGTTACAAATTAATCTAACCTAACTCAACACAACCTAACATAAAACAGCCTAATCGTGCCTAACCAAAGTATATCCTGATTAAACATAATTATAATCAATTCTTAGTAAAATTTAGTCCTGATTAGCTAAAAGAATTCTGAACCGCATTAATGTAAGATTGACTTGTAAGTAATCTGTAAAATCCACTTTGAGCAATAACAAATCCAAGTATGTAATGAATAGGTAACGAAAGTAGTTGTACATACAGATTGAATAATCAAGATTGCATTTGTAATCCATCTTGTCAAAGGTGGCTACCTACTAATGCAATGACCGAAGCATTACGTGTGTGCATTTGACGCTTAGTCATACACGCCTGCCGGTACGCGTCGAGAGTTTGATCCGATTCCGTGGCGCGTTCATGTGCGTGGTACGCAGCATTCGTCGTTATTATAAATAAGTCGGATTGATGTGCGTTCGCGGCTGTCGGAAAAGCGCCTTAAGTAATTGACGCCGAGTGGATTTATGTTTCCTGCGAGAGGCCTCCGTTTTTCCCGAAATGTTGATACTAAGCGCTTCCTCCACAACAGAAGCGCACGTACCGTACCGTAGCACCACGCAAAGAAAGCTCACGCTTGGCGAGCGTCGAAAGTTCCTCAACGCCACCGCGCCCGAGAAAACAAAATCGTTATTTATTGAAGTTTATAATTAGCCGGGATTAACATCACCGCGATGGGAAGTATCGCGGTGTGCTCAATCGTAAATTATGCACTTTACTTTCCCGACTTTGATTCGCTTCGGGAAGGATTCGGCGTT
This sequence comes from Drusilla canaliculata, assembly GCA_027574885.2. Taxonomy (NCBI): domain Eukaryota; kingdom Metazoa; phylum Arthropoda; class Insecta; order Coleoptera; family Staphylinidae; genus Drusilla; species Drusilla canaliculata. Next base: position 4,945 of record JAODGA020015866.1, on the reverse strand, counting down.
AATAAAGTATTACAGATTAATAAAAAACGTCGGAAAGCTGGCATCAAAGGTGCATTTATCTTCTCTGAATGCATCCAGAAACTAAATAAATGCAAATGACATAAGTGGTGTTTCTACAACAATTTTAAATATGAACACCTCAAACAGAGACATTTAATTATGTGATACTTTGATCTAGAAAGAACTAAATCGGAGTTCTTACAATCTAACGTCAACTATACACAACCAAAGTTACAAGACAACATAATTGTAAACATCTAAGTAGCAATTATCTAAGGGATTGCTGTTTTGGATGTACAATTGAAGAATAAAAGCTTTGAAAACGTTCCCTAGGGATAAATCAGTTACCCCCGAATATATAATTCTAAATGACAAAACCTGCAACTGGTAATACTAAAAAATTCAATCAAAACATGCCCACTCTGGGTAATAACCCGCCGAACGGCTGTCAGTTAAATTTCAAAGAAAGATCAGTTGAACATTGTAATGCTGCCGGCGTCAAAAGCCTGGAAAGACAAACGCGAAGGCAATCGGCTTGATTACGGCGCGGTGCGATTCCGTTTGATGAAGGCCTCAAGCCACTTAACACACGCCGCCAATCCGCAGATATTATATTATTAATTCGCGGCGGTGTGTCGGCACGAGGGGTGAAATATGTAGTTGATGTTCGGGATGCGCTGCCGCCACCGCCGTCGACGAGCCTTTGATTCCTTTGCCGCCGCCCCTCCCTCACTTCGCGCACACGCTGCTCACACGCACGCCGCCGTCTGACACCACCTAATATCGTGGAATGAGCGCTGCGCGTCGGATTGTTTTGCTTAATTGTTAAGAGTGACATGTTTAATTAGTGATTACGCGAGATCAAACGGCCCTTTGTAAATTGAAAATTCGGCGGAGTAGCAGCAAGTCAGTCAAGCATTTACCGGCAAACGCGTAGGAGATGAAGTGTAATAAACACAATATACACACAGACGGATTACGAAATATAAGTTAGAATTCTACAATTTTAGCTTAGCTTAGTATACTTTGTGGCAAAGTGGTGATACTGTCTAGATGTGCAAGGAGAAATTGAACAAAATTTAAATAATTATAGTGAATTCAAAATATTTAAAACTAGAGTTTTAGGAACGTATAATCTCTATTAGAGATTTATTATAATTATATTTAAAAATTGCATTAACTAAGTCCACTGGAATGTTTATAAATTCGAAAAGCTTAACGATACAGATCAACCAAAAACATCTGTCTGTCATAGTAGGCAGTTGGCTAACTTTCGTAAAATTTATCACCGTTCTGCACAAATATTAAAGCCGTGCTTAGGAACAAATGGCGTAAATGCTGAAGCAAAAATTCGACAATCGGTCCCCGGGTTGATGTATTGATTTATTGATCATTAAACGCGCAGCCAAAAGGCATCGCAATAGATTTATCTATGCCTACATCTATTGCACGTATCGGGTGTTGATTTATGGATTGATATTGTGCTGCGCCGCCGTCTCTTTTCGGTTTTTGGCCCGACTGCATGGTAAAGGGGTATCGAGCAATGCGCGTCCTCCGAGGGCAGCGCCAACAATGACTAAACATTCATCATGCGACCTTTTGCAGACACACGCAACCCAATACTAGTGCTACAAAACGTAAATTTTCACTTAAAGTCCACCAAAAATAGTTGCAAACATCAAATTTACACACCGACAAGTTCTACGGTCTCCTACGTTTTGTGGTATTGTAAAAATGTCAATGTTAATTTGTTAGCGCATGGAGCAGATGTGGGTTTATTAAATTTTTACCCAGACTGTTCAGTGTTTCCAGCGCTTTGCGAGGGAGCTTTATGCGCGTATACATTTCGACGTTATTGCGTTATTTATTACCGAAACCAGCGGCTGATCTTCTAACTTCATTACGACAAACGTCTGGCGTCTTTTTCCGCAACAAGACAAGTTTCATCAATCAGGCAAATTTTGTTCTGAATTACGCACGGCATGCAAGATATAATTCATGCGCGTGCGTCGCCGCGAATCACGTTTGATGTGGCGACGAAGAAATCCCGTTAATAAGCGAAATTGCAAGGGTAAAAATAGTGCGATTTCGTAACACGCCAGAGTGAGAGCGATTGCATTGCCGTGCGTCCGACAGTCGGAGACAATATAATTTTTAACCATTACGCGACAACTTCTCGACCGGGACGACGCGCACGATAAATCCACTGATGTGCGCTTTGTTGATACGTTCCGAAATAAATTTCGGTGCCAAAATCAACAGTTCGACATAAATCAACGTGTATGTGTTGTGCCTAAAAATAACGATACCTAATCACGTTTATGCAGCCAATTCATGCAACGACTTCGCTCGAAACGTGCATTTTCGGCGACAAAATGCTCTTCTGTAGCATTTACCAAGGCCTTTGTGGAAGGTTTACCAAGAAGCAGGGCACGAGGAACAAACCATTTGTTCTATTTGTATTTGAGCGACTTTGCTTCGTCTCGCACGCCCGCAGCACCGGAAAAAATGAATTATTAGCAAAGTAAACGAGCAATAAATCTCGATTGCTGTCAGTCATTGTGATGTGGCGTGAAGAAGGGACGTTTTTCATTGATATTTAAAAAGGCCTGGGTTTTACAGAGCACGATAGCACGCGGCGCGTGAGAGGAAGAGAGAAGTTGGGTGTCGGTTTAAAACTCGAGAAAAGTCGACCTCGCCGACAAACTTTCGCTAAAACTGGGGAGGTTTTGCGCAAAATACCTTAAGTCACGGATGGACAGCGCCAAAAATTGCAGCAGGTGAGGATTTATGTGTGTCGTAAACTTACCTGTAACAGAAAGAATAATGTTAGAGTTATTACAATAAATTCATTTCAATATAGAATAAAATCACGTATTAAATATAATTTTTCAGTTAAAACAATAAATATCACAACCGAAAGACAATTGGTTAATTAAACGATAAATGGTTTCATTGATCGTAATAAAATTAAATTAAACTAATCGTAATAAAATTAAACTAATAAAATTAAGTAAAAATAAAAATTAATTTAATATTTAAATAGCTTAAACCAATAACAGAATCATAATTTCTTTATGATTGTGTTTGTAATTATGAGAAAAAGTTTTGTATAAACTAAATTAAAAAAAAAAAGTAAGATAAAACTTCGTCAATTGTTTTCAAAGCTTACAATGTATTAACAAAACCAATAAACTGTAATTGAAATTTTATTTTCAATCTGTAAGACCTATTATAACTCAAAAGCGGGAAGACCGGTTTTTATATTTTTATTTTGTTTGAATTGTCTACAATTTATTTAGATTGTATTAAAACATTTATTTTTAGGGGCGGTTTAAAGTTTGCGGTGTTAGCTACTAATAAAGTATAATAATGTTTAAAATAACGCAGAATTAACAACATTAACTCAAGGATTATTACAAAAATAACATATTTAAATAAAAGTAGTAACTGTACAAGTTTTACGTAAGAAATCTATGAGTAATCACACAAGAAGTAAACAAAAGAGCAATGCTGCGCAGAATAGTGTTAAACACTCGTCACTCGATCGGACTATTACTTGATGGCCTTATAAAATTAATGATTTATGTTACACTTCACTTATCTAATTATAGTTCTATAGACCTGGGCATGGTCTACAGATCCAGCCATTCCGCGCTAGAATTGCTGTGAATAATGCGCAAAACGCCAAGCGGTTGGAAAAGCGGCGGTCAGTCGTGTACAAGACGAGAAAGAATACACGCCTGAGAGACAGTTGAAATAAGAGGCGTGCGATGATTTATTTGTCTTTACGTTCCTGATGGGCAATTCATCATGTTTCACTTCCCATTCCCCTTGCCATCATCGTCGACATGCTCTCTCTTCCTCTCTCCCTTCACAAGAACGAGCGACTACGTAATTATTTGTTGCTAAGTTTGCCGTGCGAAACGCCGATTCAATTGCAGACGCGCGATTTGCATACAACCGATCGGTTGACAAATAAATTAAGACAAAGAAGGAAACACCAAAGAGGACGTGAAACGAAAACAACGGCAACAGGACAAAACAACCTCCGCCGATAATTTCATAATTTATTGTTTTGATATTTAATACGCTGCAATCCGATTGCAATAAATAACTCCGCATCAAGGTCGCTAAAGTTTCGAAAACGTATTTCAAATTCACTCATCAATCAAGTCGTGATGCTGATGTTGACGTCGCCGATGTTTTGTTGCTCCACTAGTTGGAAATTGCGCGCGCGCGATGGATCGTCAAATAAAAAGCGCGCTGGAAATTAGCTCGCAATCGCGATTCGATGATTGAGCGGGCCTCCAATTTATTTCGAGCACAATAAATTATGCAAATGACCGTCGCGCACATGTTGATTTCAAATTACCAGCAGCGACTGAGTGAAAACTGAAAACGCAACGCGTATAAATCAAACATTACCCGTTTTCTTTGCGCCATTAATTATAATCTTTTAATCAAGGCAGCGGCAGTCCGACTCGCTCAGGATGTATAAATCAAATCATTACGCGCCCGGTGCTGCGCTGAGCGAGTAGATAAAACCGGCTAATTGCCATTTTCGGCTACTTCATACCCAATATCGATTAGTGTGTGTATAAACCCAAAAACCTGCGCTAGTATTTTGAAAATGTTTTTATCTAGCTGATCCAGCTAACTTCATATCACTTTAGAATTAAAATATTGTATTACCTAATTAACAATTTATATTTTGCTTTTATTTAGATAGATATAATTTTTTTCTATATTTTTATAGTTATTATCATATTTGGAAGAAAACCAAATCCAACTAAAAAATTATCATGAAAATCGGTCTAGCCGATATTGAGTTATAAACGATGTAACTGTCACGACTTTCTTTTATTATTCTATCATGTTGTCTGTCTGTCTATCCGTCTGTGCGACTGTTTATCTATATCTTTCTCTGTGCTTCTCACGATTA
>JAODGA020015851.1:0-12080 GCA_027574885.2 Drusilla canaliculata | reverse complement strand
AGAATATATTCTGAAAGTTTCAAACAAAGTTACTTATTGGTTTTTGAGATATCTGGAAAAGTTAAAATTTTTACAAACTTTTTGTTTTGGGGGTGCTGCAGCGCCGCAGCGCTCGTGGACGAGCCGCGCCTGTTGCTATTGTATGTGCTGTTATCGCCATAGTTTATACAAAATTTAAGTGGTACGACTTAAGCACTGGTACGATTTGAGCAACCCTACTCTATATAAATGTATGTCTATACTTGTGTATTGTTAATGGTAACACTCTGTATATTACAGTTTAGAACAATAGTCAGTAATTAAACAATGCTGTTTCGCCCTCGTGCGCCCACAACACCAACCACCAGTCACCACTTATTTCACGCCAACCTTGCCGCCCCCGCTCTCGCTCTGCCGCTGCAATATAAAGGGTAAAGTGAGGTTGGTGGCGCGCATGCATTGTTTTAAGCCGCCTTTCCGCCGAGAACGCATGTATCCCCATTTCTCTTAGTGCCCATTTCGTATTTCCAATTACCAAAACTATCGGGCACATGTGCGCACCGCCGCCGCCTCCGCCGGCGTATTTGTATAAATCTCTCGCAGGTTTCCCGCGTAAGAATAACCAGCCGCGACGACGACGTCGACGACTGCAATTCGCTCGCAGTTCGCAATAAAATATCGCCCCGTACCTGTACACCTCGAACAAGGAATATAATTAAGTTCGGAGCCGTAATTGAATCGCTTTAATTATATGTGTGCAATATCTGCTGCATTGGCAGCTCACAGCCGAGCGTGCTGCGTGGGTGGGTGGCGGATGGTGGAGGTGGTGTTGCTGGCGATGGCGGCGGTGGCGGCGCATCCACACGCACGGATTAGCATTCACACAATAGCCTGCAGTGCCTGCAGTCGCGTATGCGTGTGTTTGTTGCTTGCACGAGGCGGCGGGTGGTGTTGCGGCGGAGCAGGACGGGTTGACTTTGTTGTGAATGTGCCATTGCCATGGAGATTGCCGCGAATGTGTGCTCCATATTGCGTACGTGTGCGGTTGGCTGGCTTGGTGGTGGTTGTGTTGGGTTTGAGTGACTCACTCACAATCACAATTAGCAATGATTATTTCGAAGAGGCGTATTATGGCGCACGATAGTCGAATAGTCGCTGTTGTGTTTGTTGCATGCAGCTAGCTAGCTACTCGTTGGTTATCGCGCTATCTGGGAGGTAATGCCAGGATTGGATTAGGATTAGGATTAGTGTTTGCATTTGCATTATCTAGAGTGATATTTAATTTAAAAGGATAGCACTTCCATTTCTTTGTTTTACTATAAATACTTGCTGTCCCGGCAAACTTCGTAGGGTTAATTATTAATTTGAATATAACTTTTGAGTACTGATAATTTTATCACATATAGAACTATCAGTTACTATATGTTTTTTTCTGTAATGTAACATATGCAGTGAGATCGCGCCAATCGCTTGATATTTATCCGGAGAGCAATAGTTGAATAATTTTAATTCCTTTTTCAATTGCTCGTAATGAAATTAACTCAGCAACATTGGTGTCATAATGAAATAAATATTATGATATCGATACTCAACGCTTATTGGATTTGCCATCTTGATATTAAATTGGAATCCATCATCTTCTTTCTTATGGTAGGCAGTTTGTCTGTTCCGTCTTTGCTTTGCTTTGATCCTCTGTGGTGTTGCAGTTGCTCTATCTGCTCTGCGGTCTTTTCATGCTTCGGCATTCTCCTTATCTGCTGTCTCTGGCAATTTTAACCAATCTGTGGTTGACAAATGGCTGCAATGATCCAATTTGATGGTGAATTTGACCTTCTGTCTGTAATCTCAAAAGCAAAATTAGAAGGAAAAAATACCTTAAATGTGTGTTAGAGATTACCTGCTTTCGGTGTGGTTTTGTTTCTAATGCATGATATTGGGCAACATGAGCTTGGTTTACCTGACTTCTTTTTCCTAAGGTGCGTTGTCTTGAATACTGCTTCTTCGTGATTTAAACAACAAAATAAACACATAGGTTTTATAGGTAATGATCTGAGAATACCAATCTGTAATTGTTTAGGGCGTATTCTCTTCCACACAGTAGTCTAGTTTGACAGCCACTTTGATTTCTGCGACGGTAGCTGGGTTTGGTCGCGCCGCCGGCGCGGTTTTTTCAAACAGTGTTCTTTTGCACCAATGTTATTGTAATAAGTTTGCAGCTTTTTTGCCAAAATATGTATTTTCTCCGTTTTACGCACATGTAAAACTTAATCTTACCATCATGTTTACTGTGAAATTTTTATATCATCTTTCTTATAGATATGCAGAATCCAAAAATAACTATTACATATTTTCAATGTTATTAATTTAGTTTGTTTCCATGCTGTACATATTTTGTTCAATATTACAATGACAACGCTTCAACTGCAATCTATCAAAATCTGAACAATCAGTAGCTCAATTTTAAAACATAAAATTAACATTACTATTCAGAAATGGATTCAAGAAGAAACGTTTTTTTTTTCGTTTTTTTTAATACTGTTTTATTCTCCAAATAATATACTAAACGTGACAAAATAGGTTTATGGTTTTTCTTAATTTCTTATTGTTTAAATCATCAAATGATATGATAAATCGTAACATGACAGCTTTCAGATAAGTTCTCAGCTGACATGATACACATATTACACATTCACATACTTGACAAAATTACACCTTATCCAAAGTATGGGATTGCGGAATGCAACGTGCAATTTTCACCAATTATTTTTTGAGGAATTCGTGGATAATAAAGGCATTAGCGACGTAATTACAGCTCGTGCACTCATACTGGCACACGTTCGCCTGTACACACAAGCTCGCGATTTTGCGATGTGCGACTATTAGCGCACAACCGGCGGCGTAAAATCGATGTACTGCCACCTCCTCTGCCCCCGTTGCTCTCTCGCTCTTGCTCTCTTACGCGCGCGGGCGCCCGCCTCGCCGACTAATTACGAACGCCGTCTAATTAACGATATATAGGAAATTGTTCAGCAATACTTTGAAGCACCCGGGCAACGTTTACAATTCGGCGCTACTTACTGGCTTCCAGTCGTGCTGCCATCCGCCGCCAGGCGATGGATATACGCCGGCTAACTATAACCGGCTAAGGGAAGGGAGAGGCGAAAAAGGGTTGAGAGGATTCAGTGGCGGCGGTGCAAGCGCGACGGGGGTGGTGCTGTCGGGGGGAGGAGAATTGGAAGGAGGACAGCGAAGTTTTGACGACGCCACGACGAAGAGGACGACGAGGGCTTTGAATTACAACAAGCCGTGATAGATTTAATTAATTAACAGCTTACTAATTAACTTTATCGAGCTGAATTTTTCGCGACGGTGGAGTTTTATTAGTGCGGTTTGTTGATTTTTTTTGTACGTTTTTAACCACGATTATGATTTGAGTTTGGAATTTTTGATATGAACATTTTTGAAACTTGATAACTTCTGGTTTATAATGGTTTGTACTTTTAAAAATATAAATTAAATAATTTAAGAGGATTCACAAATCTTTTTTGTGATGTTTAGTATAGGCCACCAATCTACCATGTTCCATTTTTTAAACGTTGTTTTTTTAAATAAATAGCGTTTCTAGATGAAATAGCTTTAGCTTAAATAATTAACTATTTTATTCTTTACATGTGACAAAAAGATGGCATGTTACAAGCTCTTGGTTGATTGATTATAACTGTTTTTTTAAATTAAATTTTTACTATTTTCACTTTTTTTCTCGCAATCGAAGGAAATAATTTAAATAAGTTAATACCATACAATGCTTAATTCTGATTTTTTTATGGTTTTATATTTTTATATTTTTGCGTGATATCCGAGTTATAAATATATTTGGTATTGTGGACCGAATTTAATGATATTCTTTTTATTTTCCATTTATTTTAATAAGGAATTTGTCAAATTGTTTTAATGTATTTTACAAACAGTTTATGATAATTTTGAGAATTAAATAATATAAGAAAACTATAAAAACATGTAAAAAATGTTGTTCTTTGATCTATTCTGGTAAAGTAAAGTTTTCTGCCTTTTAAAATGTAACTACTCTTTTATTTCAATTTAAACGACTTTGATGGTGAATTTTTAGATTTTGATGGATTGAAGTTGAGGTGTAGGGTTATTGTAATTTTGAATCTAAACAGATTGCGGTTGATGATTGGTGATGAGCTAATTACACATGTGTGTGTTTTTTCCACCATTATTTGTTTTATTGGGAAAAGCCACTTGATTCCTGCTTGTTTTGCACTCCTCTCTTCACCAATATCTGCAATTCTGCAGCACGCAGTTGAGGAACATTCATTTGCACGCGCCAACAAGCAAAATACAACCAAAGTGGCTTCACCATGTATGCATACAACTCTGTGGTGTGCGTGCTCTATTTCGCGAGCGAAAAAAAAACACAACAACCAATTAAGCGCTGAAACATGGCCTCGCGTAATAAGCTCACTCCTCGCGCGCGCTTACAAAGCACACGCTTCGCATGCGCATTCAGAGTTCAATTAATTCGCAAATAAAAATCCTAATTAGCAGCATCAGCGTGCACGCATAATGGCAAAAACACACAAGCATCATGTACACACTGGGGTACTTGTTGAAAGCGCAGCAGTCGACTTTGCAGCTTCAACTTGTGCACCGAGAATTCGAAACTTGTCGATGGAGTCGTCAACCATCAACCAGCACACAACATCAAGTGCTTTGATGTTTTTTTGCATGACAGGCGTGCGCACAGTTTACACTTTACCGGGCGCACAACATGATTTTTTCCCTCGCGTTTGTTTGAAATTCAAGGCGGGTTTATGCCGATTGCAGGCTGTAATTGTCGATGCTTTAAATGCTCAATTTCTAGTTTTCGGCGAACAATACGCAGCGGAAACGTTCAGCTGGAAGCGGAAATGGAGATAAATCCGCGTGGTGATGATGATGATGATGACATTTGAGTTTTATTTAGCTTCTTAGATTGTTGCGTTTTTCACAAGTTCACACAATGCGTGATTTTGTGTTTATCTGTTGAAGTATCTGGCCGTGGTTATAAATAATTGTTTGTAATTACCCGAAACCCAAGGTTTTTCCAAGGTATTTTGCGTGTTATATTTTACTGTCTGGCACATTCTTGTTTAGAAACTTGTTACATTGCTTTGTGTGATAGGAAATTTTTATTTAATGTTAAACTCGACGTTTGTTTACTTATTTAAGTGCTGCTTTCTTATTGAATTACCAATAAATTGTTAAATATAACTTATTCTAAAAATTTGCTGATTTTATATAAAAGAATTAAATTTGTTTACATTTTGTTTAAGAGAAATTACAAAGCTTTGGTGATGTTTGGTATAGGTAACCAGTCTACCATATTCCACTTTTTAAACGCACTTTTCGAAATAAATTCTGATTTTAGCTAAAATAGGTTCAGCTTAAATGATTCACCTTTTCATTGTTCATACGTGGCAAGAATGTTGCGTGTCACAAAAGTTTGGTTCCGTAATAATCAGTGTTTTTGTTTTAATGTTGACTATTTTCAGTTTTATTTTTAAATGGAAAGAATGAAGTTAAATAAGTTGTTTCCATAACATTCTTTATCTAATTCAGATTATTTGTTGGTTTTACTTCTTCATATTTTAGCGTAATAAACATATTAGTTTACGATGATTTTGGACCTGTTCTTGTAAGGGTATTTTGCGTTTTAAAATCTAACTACTTTATTATTTCAAGTTTTGGTTATGAAAATTGAATGATTGGAAGAAAATTTATATATTATCGGGAGTTGCATATATTAAAGTAAAATTTCCATTGTCCGACCTTATAAAATTTACGTTCTTTAACAATAGTTCGTTTTGGAGTTTAAAAAGAGTTAAAATAGAAGGCAGACAAACAGTTTATGAATTTAATGTGGGACTTATTAAGTCTCGATAAAATTTATGATCGCTTTTTGGTTCGGTTGTTCGCACATTTCCACCTGCCCGTCGCTTTCCGATATATACGCGTATTGTTAATTCGATTAATTGCGCGTGTAATTTATATTTCCACAGTCGGCCGACTGTGTACCGCCGTGATATGAATGCATCTCATAACGCCACGCCAATATGCGCGCACTTTTTTCCCCGTCGATTCATTCATTTGCCGAATATAATACATTGGCTTTCAATCATTAAAAACTGATAAGCTTTATTTTCCGTACTTTGTAAGCGTTTTTATCTAAATCGACGACCGCGATAAATGGCCCAAAACGAAATCGATAAAAACGAATTAATTTCCGTTAAATTGTTTAATATTTTAACTATTTGCATTCGAACAATGGTGGATTCAGTTTAATGCGCGACACTGTGTTTAAATTAATTTTTTACGCCAATATGCTTTATGTCGTGATAATGTGATGGTTTTTAATTTTGCGAAATATCGGTTTGCGGCATCGTCCAATTAAATGTAGCCGAAAATAAAATGAGTACAAAAAGGGAGAATGGGAAATAAATGGTTTTCGGCGATTGTTGTGCCAGGTTTTGGATTTGACTGAAAAGAGAACAAGAGATCAAAATAGAGGGAGAGAAGAGGAGAGAGGGAGAGCAAGAGAGAAAGACGAAGATGTCGTCAAATTAAGCGATTTTGTCGGCGCGTGTTGATCCTGGTTCGGAGACGAGCGGCGAGCTGGGAGTGCTCAAAGCGCGAAACTCCAAGAGTCATCCGCGATAATTGAAATCGCAATCCGTAATTGGACACCATGCCTACAAGTGTACACCACCAAGCTCCCGAGCATACAGTGCAAATCCCTCGCGCGCACGAGCAACGAATACAGAATACAACAAGCAAATATATACAGCATGTACGTTGAATCACGAAACACATAAATGTGTTTGAATCAGTTTAACGAAATAGACCATTTTTAAATTGCCAATTTTACTTACCCAATAACATGTCATAAGATATACTAATATTTTGTAATAATTGTTTTAACTTGTAATGATACTTGTTACATATTTGTTTTGTTGAAGAAATCGTTATTTTGTTAAAGTAACTCTATATACAAGAAAGTGGTGTTTGTAACAACATCTATAACTCAAGAATGGCTGTAGCAGTTTTTATCATTTTTGCTTTGTTATATTCTTATTTGCTTGGAGAACGATACTGTATAATATATTTAACAATACGAACAAATATTAGTCGTGTCTGTAAGAGCTGTCATAACTCAACTCAACTGCTCAAGAACGGGTGTGACGGTTTTTGTCATTTTGTTTTGTTGGATTTGTCTTCGTTTAGGATAGGATAGTTTGCCGGGACAGAAAGTGTTATATAAAGTTATATAAAATTTTAAGAGAATGCAGTACAAACAAATAACCACTGTTTAAATTAAAAATCAGTTGTGTTTTGTTGTTTTTTTTGTGGGTTACTTGTTTGATACGATTTGCAAATTTTATAGAGGGAGACTGAAGGGAAATTAAAAATTGCGGAAATCTCAATAATTTGTTTTGTTTTTTTTTTAATTACTCTATGTTGATTTTTAAAATTGTTGTGCTGTCAAGATGTTATCGTCCTTATAAGGAGCATACAAATAACACTTTCTTATGAAATTCATTATAAAATTCAATATATGAGGCAAGACGGTGTTGCTACATTAGTTGACGTCATCTGGAGTTGATCAAAGATATGCAACCCATTATGCAAACTTCTATTATTGGTTAACTAAATCTGATACCACAAATCTTAACACATATTTATTGTGTTTGTATGTTTGTTGATTCCAAGATTTACTTGCACGTAGCCAAGATGAGCATCGGCAAACCCGAAGTGAGCGCTGATTGGTTCCGCCGCTGCTCTGCCGCGACGTACTGGCAGAAAGTACGCCAAAGCCATCGAAGTTTATTTACAGTCTGCCCGGGGAGCGGCGCGGCGTAGCTGCCTGCTGCCGAGCGGCGGCGGCGGCCGAAAGTTGGAAGTTTCCGAGCGCGTCAATTAGACAACTAATGAGCTAATTAAATGTGTATTCAGTGTAATGAATACCATTGGGGATTATTATCGACTTGAATATATTACTAATTACCGCTCCCTTTTCTATTTTCCTGCATCCCGTGCGCGCTAACGAACTCGAACTGCGCGCATTGCTCACTGGCAGACGCAATACGTCTGCGTTTCCGCCGTGATCAATCGATCAATGTGACAGCCTGCGTCACCAACCTCTTCAATTAATTAAGTCTAATTGATATGAATATATTAATTTCAACTTTTTGAAACATTTTGTTGTCGGATGATGAAAGTGTACTCAAAAATGTTATCTCCCGTGTTTCAGGTGAGCAACCGGAGGCGCACAGCGTAAATTAGTCGGCAAGGTAATTAGCATAGCATTAATGACACGTAGAGTTGTAAAAGAGGATCATTGATTGTGCGGGGCGTTGATGCGTGTTTGCTGGTATATTAATCTACATATTGCCGACGTAGGTGTACGTCGTGCGAGTACACCTACCTGCGTGTGCTTATCGTGTCCGGAAATCGCCGCGATGGCCGGAAACGGATGGTGCGATTGAAACATCCGATAAACGCGCTCGCACATTTTTACAACCGAACTTCACGGCCATGTGTTTCGTGAACTCGCGTCCACGAAATGTTATACATATGAGACAATCCGTGGCAATGTTGGCTACATGTGTTACATATTTTGTGCGTAAGTGAAAGCAAGACGCAAATAAATGCTGTCGTTCAACAGTTTTCATAGTTTTGAGAGAAGCAGAAAATGCGAGGGCATAATCAGAGTGGGAACAAAGCGGACATGCAACAACGAATGCGTGTGCGTGGGTTTTAGTTGCTTTTAGTTAGCAGGCACTTAATTATTGGCGAGTTTCCAAATCGGCTGCTTCTATTTGTAGCGTATGATACATTATTTATTTAGAAGTGTTTAGGGTTTTAAAATTTTTCTGTAATTATTAAGTGAAAGATATAGATTTCCTTAATAATATACTAGCTATACTAGAAATATTTTAACACTTATTCTATACAATTCAAAAAAACAAAATAATTATGAAATTTCTGTTTTGTTTTGTTTCAATTGTCGTTGAAATAGGTAATGGTCCAAATTGGAAAATCAGCGGTCCAATTTAGGAAATTTGACCTAACTTGGTTTCCTATATTGGACCGAATACACTATTAAAAGAAATTCAATTAAAAACTTTTGTTTCTCTTTTCCACTATTTAATTTTTATTAACACTTCTTCCGTACTTCTATATAGTAAAAATACAAAATAGGTCCAAATTAGGCTACTTTTCTCTACATGCTCGAACAAACACAATAAGGTTTTATCAAACCTACTATAAACCAAACGAATGTGTTTCATCTTAAACGTCATCAATTAAACTGGAAACGTAATTTCTCACAACGCATTAATAATAATGCAACGTCATCTCGTTGGAAATTTGTGCATAACATCACTCGGTGCTAGCGCGCGTGTGCAGATACGTCCGCTGCGACGTCGACGTTCAAAAGATAATAGATGAATAAACGCTGCATGCGAGATATATATTATTATACGCGAAAATGCGAACACGCGGCAATTCATTACGCGCATGCGAAATGATAAGCGCTCCTATATGTCATTGCTTAAAGGACAAGATAAGGGACAAAGAGGAATGAATATTAATGAATTTCGGTAAAGTGTTTATCTCGCTTCATTTAATTAGGCACCGTCGCCATTCGCCACGAAGATGCGAGAGGAAGGAGAACCAGGGTTACGATGCCTTTCGATGGAGGATGTGTTTCTTTGTCACACTCGGAGCCCTTGCGTCCTTGGCAGAAGGAGCCTCTTTCGTTTAGTTGAAATTATATTGTGTCTACCTTCACTCTTCAGCTTCTTCTAACAGATTCATATGCATACTGATTAAACCCATTAGATTAGAGGGGAGACTAATTTGTATTTTGATTTATCAATTTGGAGATTAATTAGACTTTTACGAAATTTGAGATATGTTTCAAAGTTTATAATTTAATCTATATAGGCGAAAGATCGAAATTTTACAAATCTATTTTCTAGACAATTATGACAATTAGCTGATGAATTTCTTAAATCTTTCTTTAAATAGATCCGCTAAGAACATTGTTAATTAAATTTATGCAATTGTGCATATATTTTTGATGAAAACTGTACTCAGTTTAATTTTAGCAACCACCACGTGGTCTAAACAAAGTAACTCTAACTTAATTTAGTTTGTGCGTTAAATTAATTTGCTTGTAAATACAAAATTGTTACTTGCCGCTTTTTTCACTTAGAATTGAGCTGAGTTTCTGATATCATGTTCTTCAGGAACTTCGCAACATATGTTGCTTATATTAAGAATACATTACTTTACAGTTTACAAGTTACGATGGTGGTCAATTCAAGGCAACGGTCCAATTTTGGCAACTTTTTTAGTATTAGTTGTACAGAATCAGATAAGAGACATTTAAATTTGGTAATATGATTCTAGATGTTCTGATTTATTTTCCAAAAATGTTGGATTGTGATTCTATAAATTCTATCCGATATTAGGATTCATCTTATTTTGGAGAATATAGAATAGATCAAAATAGAAATATACTTCGATCTCTACAACTCAAGTTAATTTAATTAAATTCAAGGAAAAGAATGCATCTTTGTCGCATTTAGTGCCAATACTTAGAATGCGCAATAGAAACCGATGCAATCAAATGTGAAGTGTTGCAGCTTTCGGCATGTATGTGCATGTGCGGATAGTTCGCCGGCGGTGGTTTTCGGCAGCAGCGAGTGTGCGACGCACAAGCAAGGCCCCCGTAGTAGTAAAATTGTTCGCCTGGCACTCCGAAGCGTTTTACCTAATGGCCTTTCATTAAGGCAGGAATGCTTTGTGCATATGTGATGTCCACGGTGATTGTGTACAGTCCGGCGTACAATGCGAGGATAATTTAATGCGCTATAGTGTATTTAATTACTGGTCATGGCCGGGCCTTTTGATCTCCGGAACCGGACGTTGTTCGGACTCGACTCTCAGCGCCGGACGCCGCCGCCGCCGCCACCACCGACGCCGCTGCTGAGTTGCTGCCGTTTTCGGGGCCACCCGCCTCTATGCAGTCTCTTTCTCTCTCTTGGTCTCTGCGACGGGATGGTTGGAGGGCACTGGTGCCAACCTTAGAAATTAACGTTCGGGGATACTTTGGAGCGCACAACGCGTCTCTTTTCAATCCTGCTGTGGGCCCACTCAGCAAGCCGCCTCCACCAGTACTCTGACGTGCTGCACGCACACACACACACATTGGAGAGAGGCGAGCCATCACCGAACTGCCGCCTCCGCGCAGCTCTCTAGCACAATCGACTAATACACGCTCGTATAACTTGGATATTCACTAATTGAAATCGCTTTTGTGCACGAAATTAACCGCCGTCGTTATTACCTTGTTGGTAGTTGGCGAGAGTAGTAACAGTTGTGTAAAGCCCCTCTGGCCTGGTCGGTGTGCAAGTGGACGCAAAAACGGACGCGTAATCGCTGGGAAATAAACGCAAAAAGCAATAATTACGTCGGGCACGTACCGGACTTGGAGAGGGGCGGCGCGGGGGAGCAGCCCCCGCTTGCAGACGGAAACAAGAACGCGCCGCAATAATTAAGGATAAACTGTTAAGGTTTTGCTAAATTTGCGGGTTGATCAAATGTTCGACTGTAATTAAAATATGTTTTAATTAAATCCCGCCTGGCGCACACAAACAACAAACGTAAAAGTTTTAAATGATTTTAAATGCAATTTGCCGCAATGAAAGTTTTGCTTTATAAAACAGTCTAATAAATTTATATAAATTATGTATACGTTCATTTATTTATGATTTTCTTTGTGCAAATTATTTTAAATATATTTTAAATAACCTAATATATATCGTAATCCAAACTATACTTAAAATGTAGATAAAACAAAATAATTACGATTACAAATCAGGAAACAAGCACAAGTAAATGAGTACCTAACTAAAAAGGGAGAGAGTCCCTAATATGTGGACATTCGGAACCGAGTATTTCGACCGTCTTACCGCTTTTTAGGGGATGTATCTCAGCTCCCGAATAGATTGCTGCCCAATTGCATGACAATG